>VXAC01007003.1:947888-969749 GCA_013399225.1 Rhipidura dahli
CTATTTTTTTTTTTTTTTTGGTTTTGCCCCCTCCTTTTTCCTGCCGCTCGCCCATCCGCGGGCGCGCAGCGGCGCGGAAGTTTGTGCCGCGGGCGTAGGGCAAGGTCAGTGCCCCGGGCTGGGCGCGGGAGGCTTGGCCGCTGCAGCTCATCACTGGGACTGCTGCTGCTATTAAGTACCAATTATTGTTCATGGAGGTGGCGGGGCGGACGTGCGGGTGCTGCGCGGCTGCGGAGCGGGGGACGCGGCTGGGCAGGCGTGTCCCTCCCTCCCTCCCCGGGGGGGGCGCTCCGCTCCGCGCGGGAGCAGCGGGACCCCTCCGCGCTGCCGGGCTTTGCGGCAGAGGATGGAGCGGAGGGACGGGAGCAGGGAAGCGCTCAGCGCTGTGGCACTCATGCCGAAGGGAGGGAGAGCGAATGGGAAGAAAAACTTCGCTGCTCCTGTGCTGCCTCCTTTTCGCCTTTTTTCCCCCCCATTTTTTTCGTTTTTTTTTTTTTTCCTAATATTTTTAAGTAGGAAAAAATAATGGAGCTCTTTTAGTGTCTAGTCCTTTTTTAGGTGCCTTTGAATTTTTCTATTCAAGCCTTGGAAGTTTCCCAGAGGAGCTGCCAGAAGTCTGGGTCTATTGCAGTTAATAATTAAAAGATATATATATAATAAATGATAGGTAATGAAATCATCCAACAATAGCTCTGTGTCAGAGAAGGGAGCTTTTAGTTTCACATGTGGCTTTACAAGATATTTCTATCAGTCACAGGGAATGATTGGAGTTGCAGCAGCATAATTTTAAAATGTTAATTGGCAATATGAAAGATTATTGATTTTTTTTTTAAGGTGAACTTTGTGTCTCTGCTTTGAAACACACATATTTGCTCCAAGATCAGAGTTTTGCCTCCTTTCACTCAAGTTTACTTTCTTAGTTTTTTACTGCACCTTGTATCCTCAAACTCTCCTGTTGCAGGGTGAAAGACAACCCCTCTATTTGCTGCAGAGGGTGACAGTGATTTGTGAAGAATGATTGTGAGCTCCTTAGCATCTACCACATCCTCAGGAGAGTAAGCAGAGAGCACTGAAAGCAGAGATGGACAGACAGACTTAGCACCAAGGATGTGTGCAGCTGTGTGCATGACAAGTGTGTGCGTGTGTGTGTGTGTGTATGTGTGTGTGTGTGTATTTGGGAGACTGTGGAGTTCCTGTTAATGAATTACTTCCTGAAATACTTCTTTGCAGATCAATGGCAAACAGACTTAAACTGCATATCAGAATACTCATTCCTTTATGATACAGTAAATCTTCTGTTTACTTTCCCTTCATGTATTTCAGTCTTTCCTCTGAAACAGCAGGCTTGCTCTTCACATTATTTACCCATGTCTTTTTGTGGCCTCTGCTTTTGCTCTTGCTTGCCTTTCTTTTCTTCTTCCATGCTTTGCCACCTTTGTTTCCCTGAATTCTCCCCAAAAGCAGGTTCCTCTTTTCCTCTGTTCTTCATCATTTAACTTTCTGACTTCATAAACCCAAATAAAAAGCAATGAAAACGAGATAATATTTCCATGGCTGGCTGGTTCTTCACCACTAGGAGCAAGTGAACTTGGAAACAGGTAAAATATTTAGTTAATTTGCTGGCACATAGGCACGTGAATTCATGCCAAATAAGTATTAATTACTTGGATTTTAGACATGTATCTGTTGTAGTGTATCAGCAAGTTACTGCCTGCTGACTGAGCTGAGGAACATGCTTTGGTCTTTTTCAAACACAGTAGTAGCACGTTAATTTAAATTTATTTGAGACTGGGCATGGAACATACAGTGGTCTAACCTGATCTGACCAAGAGTCTCACCCAGCGGTTCCTACATCAAATCTGTAATTTCTGTTGGAGTTGGACAATATATTTTAGAGAAACATCCAATCGTAATTTAAAGACTTCAAAAGACAGGAAATCCATCACTTCCCTGGGCAAGTTGTTCAAGTTGATATCTACTCTCATTTGTTAAACCTGTATTTTTCTAGCTTTGATTTCTGATGTTGACTGTCAGAGATGAACCCAGTATTCCTGTAATGGTATCACTCAGTGCTATTCCTGGAAATAATCCCATTCTCCACTTGACACTTCCTTGCTCAGACATCTCAGGATCATTTTTGCAGCTGTGTAAAGCAGAGGAAAGAAAGGGGATGAGTCCATACTATAGAAATTTTATTTTAAAGACACAAGGGGGAGAAGAGTAAAGAATTGTGGTATCAAAGGGGAAAAATTCCATTTCAGTAAGTTTCAAGAAGTGAATGGCAGATGATCAAGTAATTGATCACTATGTTTTTCTGACAGAAGAACTAGAGTTGCAAAGGTAGCAGGGATGTAATCAAGATTAAGGCTGGAGGGGAGGAAAGGTGAGGAAAGATTTTAGACTCACTGCCATTCTGGTTGGTTAACTTTGTGAGATTGCCAATTGCCCACGAAGCTGCTCTCCCATTCCCAAAAGGGCAGGGGGTTAAAAAATAAGGTGAAAAAGCTGATGGGTCATGGGCTCAGATGGGGAGATCACTCACCAGTTACTATCACAGGCAAAACAGACTCAAATTAGGTAAAGTTAATTTAATTTATTTCCAGTGAGGAATAGAAGAGGATGGCAAGAAATGAGGACAAAACTATGAACACCTCCACACACACACACCTCTTTCCAGGCTCATCTTTGCTCCTTCTTTCATGACTTTTCTCCCTTCTCCTCCTGAGCAGTACAGGGGGATGAGGAGTGGGGGTTCTGTTTAGTCCATAACACTTTGCTGCTCCATTCTTCTCATGCTTTTTCTCTGCTCCAGGGTGGGTCTTTCCCATGGGGAGCAGTTCTTCACAGTCTGTTCCAGTGGAGGCTCTCCATGGGATGCAGTTCCTGACTGAAAACCATCTCTGGCATGAGCTCCCTGTGGGCTGCAGCTTCCTTGAGGCACCTCCACCTGCTTCAGCATAGGGTATTCCACAGGATGGATGGCTGGATATCTGCTCCATTGTGGTCTTGACCATGGGCTGCTGCGGTGCCTGGAGTACCTCCTCACCTCTTTCTTCACTGATTTTAGGGTCTGCAGGGCTTTTTCTTCACCAGTTTTCCCACTCTTTTCTTATGCAGCTGCTCTGCAGTGGTTTTTGCCCCTTTTCTGAAATATGTTATCCCAGAGGTGCCATCAGTCATCACTGATGGCATCAGATTTGGGCAACAATGGGTCTGTTTTGGAGCTGAATGAAACTGGCTCCTTTTGGGAGCTTGTGATGTCTTGTGACAGAGGCCACCCTTGCAGCACACCCTCCCACCCCAGCCTTGCCACACAAACCAATATAGCTGTACCCTGCCAAGCAAGAGGAGACCAGAAGGGAGTGGTTGTGTGTTTTCCTGGTGGCAGCTGTGGGGGGGAAGTGCTGCCTGAAGCCAATTCAGAACTGAGGTCCCAGGGTTCCTTAGTTCCCACTTCATAGTCAGGCAGACTGTGAAGGCTGTGGTTGGTGATTAAGGGAGCAAGGGACAGACTTTGGAGTGCCACAATGAAATATCAGAGAAATTAAGAAATTACTGAAAGAAGCTTTGCTGAATGCATCAGTTGTATGGAAGTGATAGAGTGGAGGGGGTCTGTCTCAGGAGTGCTGACTGCTGGTGGGGGAGGCTTGCTGTGCCTTAGGGCACAAACAGCTCCTGTTGGCCTTGGCTGGAGGCCACCACTAGAGAGAAGACTCACTCTGTAGAGAATCAGCTGAGGCTGACTATCTGCTGCAGCATGTGAATGACTTCTGCTGCAGGAGATGCAAGAATACGATTTTTTTTTCCCCTCTGGCAAGGTTTGGAAGCTGTTGGCTATCTTCTTGATCAGATAGTCTTGTGCTTGAACAAAATGCCTGTATGAAAAGACCCTGCAGGAACTGGAATAATTTGAGAAGATTTACTCAAAAGAAGAGATGAAGGCTGTATGTTAGCTAGGAGGAATAAAACTGCAGAGAAGACACCAGAGGCATTCATCTTATGGGAATCCCAGAGGAAACGCAGGGTATGGAGGAAACAGACACTTTGCACTGTGGACAGAGTTTGTGTTGTGAGTGTAGTAGATAAAATATCCACATGCTGAAGTAGCAATTTTGATTCATATTTATACGTTCTTGTATCCAAAATGCAAATCCCAGCTACACCATCTGTTAAAAAGGCATGTCATTATGTGTCTCAAGACATGTAACATTGTGAGGGAGAAGAGGTCTTGAGTGAGAAAGGGGGGAAATAAAGCTGTGCCAATTGACAAGGATAGGTTGTGACAATTAGGAGCACAGAGAAGAGGAAAGGAGAAGGACAATTTCACTAGCAAAAGACAGAAAAATAAAGATCCAACATCACCCCTTCCCAGCAAGTTTTAGGTGCACAGAGGCAATGTCAGCTTTAAAACAGACAGCACCCTGCCCCTGACCTGTTTGTCAGGGCTCCTAATGAGTCAGAGGAGGGAAATTTCTGCACCACAATGGCTCCCTATGGCACAACCATCTGGGCATAGATATCCATCCCAAAAAGGGATTCCTTTATTTATATTAGTCTTGCTTGAAATACAAATTTTCATTGCAGCTTTCACTGTGTGGCCACTGGAAATGCTTCAGCAATAAATAAATGATGGCAAAACCAATTGAGTCAACACTCTGTCCTTTCTTTCCTTATGAAATGCTGTAGCTCATGTATCTGTCAAATAGATCCCTTGGACTGTAAACTCAGGGACAAGGCTATGTCTTTTGTAAAATGCTTAGCACTTCTAGGCAATAAAAAGTAAAAAAAATATGAGCCACTTACGTAGAATTTTTTGCACTCCACCCTTTGGCATGGTCTCATGTCACCTTTTGAAGTGATACCAGCAGTACTTAGTAGATGAGCAGTGCACCAGAAGAAGATACAATTTCCTTTCAGTAGCAGAACCCTCTTTCAGGAACTTGCTTTACAGCAATTTCTTCCATTTTGCAAGATTTTTTCCTCCGATTTTCATTCTTAGTATTTTTCATTCATCTATATTCTGGGGTAGAGAGAACAGTTAATTATTTTTACTATTATTTTTCATTAAGGGTTTTATTTTGATACTGCAACAACTGTAGTATAATTCATCTGGCTTTGAACATGTTCATCCACCAGTCCTACTCGTTTCTACTGTGCTGCATGTTCACATCATTCTTTGCAAACCTAATGACCTGAAGAAATTCAAGGGATACTATAAGACACCATGACCATGAAAGGAGAAGTTGTGAAAAGAGAAAAATCCTGATTATAATTTAAACTGTGCTGATGTCAGTCAGTTTTTTTTCAGTCTGAGAAAAATGGGGTAACACTGATATAATTAAGACCTGCCATGTTAAGTTATACTCAGTGTCCATTTATAATTGTATCCTATGTGCTAACTTGTAGGGGTTTATTAGGGAACAGTATGAGAACTGACCAGCTTTTCATTTAAACGTTAAGGGACTTTGGAGATGTTATTTCTTGCCGAGTTCTCTGACCTCCTGGCAGTCACAGCTTTGAGACTTCTAAAGATTTTCTAGATGTCCTTGTGTTGAAGAGTTGCCAACAATTGTTGTTACCTTATATTTACTTCCAGTGTCCAGCAGCATCCGATGCAAATGAGCTCTATAACTCCATACTAGAAAAGTAGTTTATTTAGTTTGTTTTAAAACTTATTTTGTATTGACCATTTCCTGGAAATTGCCTAAGGCAAAAAAAAAGAAAAAAAAAAGAAAAAAAAAAAAAGGCTTTACTTTGCCATATCATCCATAGCTTTATACACTGTTATAATATCACCCTTCACTTACCTCTTTCTGTATTCCCATATCTTATTGTCTGTACTATATATCAATTTTCCTTGCCACTATTCTCTATGCCACTTCTTATGTCTTTCTGAATACACATGAAATAAGATGCATTTTTTCAGGTGTAAAACTGGTTTCTGCTTAACTCATTTTTTCTTCTAATTGTTCCTAAAACATCATTTTCCTCTGAGCATGAGGATGATGTTTTCAGGAAAATATCCACAAAGACTTCCATATCTCTTTCCTGAGCAGTAATAGCTAATTTAGAGCCTATCATTGTGTATGCATAGTTAAGGTTATTTTCCCCTTATGTGCGCTGCTTTGTATGTTTTTTGATAAAGAATTTCATTTGCCATTTTATTTCTCAATCAATTAGTATTGTGAAATTCTTCCACAATACTTCCCAGACAGCCTCAGTGCCTGAGAATTTGATAAAAGAACAAAATTAGAATCTACGCCCTTTAAATTTGATCTCATATTCATTACATTTATAATGGTTTAATAGGTTTTTTTTCTGTCCATATTTATAACCTGGGCTGCATCATGGGATGTACCTGAGAAAATACAAAAGTTTGAAGCAATGTTTCTTTCCTAAGTACAGCTTATTGCAGTAGTAAATGCCAGGCAATTCTGAAGGCAATTTCCTCATCAATTAGAGGTGTGCTTGTGGGGAAAATGCAGCAACTTATAAGCATTCCACCTGAGCCCATCTGGCCTGGTTTACACAAGAAAAAATACAACTTTTGTTAATGCTGACTTCTGCCCATCACTTATAATAATTCCTGAATTCAAAATGAATTATTGCTAGTCTTCTAGGTACTGTACAAGTAAGACCAATTCACTGTCTGTAAACTTACGTGAAATAGGTTTTAAAATAAGTGTATTTCATTCTTGTTTTCCATACTTATTTGAGTACTTTTCTAAAGTAGCAAAGTAAGTGTTCCCCTGGGAATATTTGAGGAGCCTGGTTAGTGATCATCCACACCAAGTCAGGTTGTTACCTGAAAGGGAGGGTATAGACTCAGAAAGGTCATTCACCCACTTGTCCCTCTGCCATGAACAGGAGACATGCATGTGGCTCTTCTGAATCACACAATACTTAAAAATTCCCTTTTTTATCTGGGATCAGGACATTGGTTCCACATCTTCTAAGCAAAGAACAGTCACAGTAACAAAGACACCCCTCCGCAGGTGAATGCTTTGCAGTGAAACTAAATTCGGTGTGGAATGAGAGGGGAAGAAACCAGAAGAAAATCAGGAGACAGAAGCTTGATTTAGATAATTACAGATATTTGGAATGTGAATTCTTATTAAAAGAAATTGTTTTTTCCTAAATAATAAAAAAGACTGTATCTTTGGGTTATATTAAAAAAAACCCCAACAAACCAAAAACCAAACCCACAAAAATGTACTAAAACATCCCAATAGTTCCATGAAAAAAAGAATTTCCCCCTAAACATTTTTGTACTTTGGGGTTGTTTTTCCAAAAGTTGATGGAAAATATTTTTCATTATCTTACCAGTTCTCATTAAAATGTTTTACCATGACCTCTGTGACATAATTGACTCAGCAGAGTGAGGAAGTTGTCAGAACCGTATAAAGAATAGCCTCTGTTCACTACCCATAGCATTTTACTGTATTCACCTAATTGTCATTACCTGTGAAAAAACACCCCAAAATTCACCTTTGTTTGAAGGTGATAGTTTTTAGCTCATTTCTCTTCTTCACCTCACAAGTGCTGTCACCCACACGAAGGGGTGAGCTGGTTTCTGTGTGGCTTGTGCCACCGCTATCAGAGAATCACCTCAGCAGCTCCAGCTGCAGAAGTCTCAGCACTGATGATGCTGGATGAGCAAAAAGGACAATACCAGATCCAGGGGGAGAAAGGGAATGGTGAAATTGCTGAGAAGAAGCCTGTCTTTTTAACTCATGAAGTGAAGCAAATTTGATAAAAAATATTTCAAGCATGATAACCAGGAAACCTTCAATACTGTTTCTGCAAAATCTTACTCAGAGAATGTAACTGCAGTTTGATACACTAAACTGCTCATAAAAATTAGTTTCAGTGAGGTTTATTGCCAATAAAAATGATACTTTTCACCTACATCCTGTGATCTTGTCTTGCGTTCCCTAGTCCCTAACAGACCTGTCTGAGAGATAAATATCCTGCTGTCATACCATCTATACTTTTGTACCAAAGCATTACTTACTTACATGAAGCTATTGCTCAGCTTCAGAAAAATACATACAATCAAGTAATGCAATGCTTTTTTCAAATCATACACACACACATTCTTTGTTTTCTGCTTAATTATCACATTAATTAGAGCTCATACAATATTGCCTGGATTTGAAGATGCATTTTCAACCCACAGTTTTGGCCTTCCTGTATTCAAACTTGTATTATTCTCTCCATGGTAGGGTTAAAGTTTATCTCAAATAAATCTGTCTCTTTGGCTCAGCTCTAGCTGGCTTCCAGCCTCTGTACCCCACACTGCAAAAGCTGCAGACAAGATAATTGCTGTCATTCAGATATGGCCATGTGCTGTGTTTGCAGAAGCAGAATTTGTTTCCCTAGAAAGTCAGTTTTTGATGCCTTAGATGCTGGGTGTATAAGTTCCTACAAGCACTCAGACAGTTAAGACATGTAAGTATTTATCCAGTCATTTCTTCTTCAGAAATACATAGTGAAGATGCCATAGCGAGGTGGGTTTATCTGTTGCATTATTAAGTAAAGTTTATGAAGCAATTTAGTGCTGTAATGATCCCATCTAGCACTAATGTCCCCAAAAAGAAATGAATTTATAAGCTGTTGGTTTAGTTAATAGTTGATGCACAATGATTCATACTCTGAGGACTAGGGATTATTGGCAGAAAGTTTTTTCATTGAGCATCTTTTAAAACAGGTCAAATTTTGTCGTAATCATTGATGTATACATACTTGCAAAAATTACTCAAAATACACTTTATGTTAAATTTCTCATTCCTTTGCTGTGCTAAATAGCACTTTAATCTGTAAGTTAGTACAAGGCAGGCAGGGGTGCCTTTAGGGGAAGAAAATGCTACTTTGGGAAAGGGTGAAAGTATCTAACCTTATGTCACTTAGATCACTCTTTTAAAAATTCCGTAAGTGGTCCTTACTAAAGCACATCATGTGGTCATTGAATTAGAAATGCAGGGATGGAATAGATTCCAAAGGTTATATTGTCCAGTCCTCTGGCTCTGGGAAGGAACAAATACACCAGAGCTTCCTACAGAGATTTTTATCTGCTACTTTTTTTAAAAATTTCTGCTAAAAGACTCTCCAAGGGTGTCCTGTTCAAGCTTTCTCCTCTCAATTTTTTTTTATTAATATATGACCTATATAGTCTTTACAAGTTACACTGAGTTCTTTTTGTCTTTCTCTCACATGAACAGTTGGTAACAATTGATCATTGTCTTTCCTATTAACAATCTGCCATATCCTGAAATATCTATCAAGCCTTTGTCTGCCTAGACTAAGAGAAACCCTTATTTTTGCAGTCTATCTTCACTACTAGTGACTTCTGAGCCCTCTTCTTTTTCCTGCTGTTTTCTTCTGTATTTTTTCCAGAGTGACTATGTGTGTTTTGGAGTAGGACCCTGAAAGCCAACGGCACTCCTTCAGCTTCATTGTCCCTGCAAACAAGTAGAAGGAAATGATTCTCACCCCTACCATACCTGCAAAATGCTTGACAACAGATTTTCCCTTTCTTTCTTTTGCAGTAATACTGCACTGTTGACTCACAGATCTTTCCTAACACTCTTAAACTTCTAGGCTCTTCTTTCCTCACTTGACGATTTAAGTATTCATTTCTCCTTGCTAGTGAGTTTGCTCTGAACTTTATTTCTTTTTCATTAATTTATTTTTAATTCTAGATTACGTATTTATTGGGACAGTTCTAGATTCTCAGTTCTCCAGATTTCTGTAACCCTCACTTATCTTGATTTCATCTATAATATTTTTCAACTTTTCAATCCATACTTTTTAATGAAAGCACTGAACGGAATTGGGCCTGAAATTTCTGAGGGATACAGTGTGAAAAAAAATCCCCATTTGATTCTGATAGTTATTCTTTGAGAAGAGATTTCCAAGAAGTCACACACAGTCTCTATGTTTTTTTCATCTAGATGGCATTTCCCTTATTTCCCTACGAGAATTTAATATGGAAAAATATTACATTTCTTACTGTACTCAAGATACTGCAAATGTATTCTTCTTTCCTGTGTTGTGGTTTAACCCCAGTGGCAACTCAGCACCACACAGCCTCTCGGTCACTCCCCCCACAGCATGACTGGGGTTTCAGAATGGTTAAAATGAGAAAGCTCATGGGTTGAGATAAAGAAAGTTTTGTAAGGGAAGAAAAAGACACACACACAAGCAAAGCAAGGAATTCATTTGCCACTCCCCATGGGCAGGCAGGTGTTCAGCCATCTCCAGGAGAGCAGGGCTCCACAATGCATAGCAGTGACTTGGGAAGACAAAGACCATCACTCTGAACACCCTCCCTTCCTTCTCCTCCCATCAGCTTTATATGCTGAGCATGGTGCTGCATGGTCTGGAATGTCCTTGGGTCAGCTGGGGTCAGCTGTCCCAGCTGTGTCCCCTCCCAAATCCTTGTGCACCCTGAGCCTGCTGGCTTGTAGGGTGGGTTGAGAGGCAGGGAAGGCCTTCTGTGTAAGTGCTGCTCAGCAGTAACTACAACATCCTGGTGTTACCAACAGTGCTTCCAGCACAAATACAAACCAGAGTCCCAAACCAGCTGCTGTGAAGGAAATTACACCAGCCAAAATCAACTCACCCAGTAATATCATTATCCTGCCCCAGGAGATTGGCTTGGCTTGACATAGTTCATTTTTGAAAAATACACATTGTTTGATTTTATTATTCTTCAGGTGTTTCAAAGTTTTCTGTGTACACATCTATTGCACTTGAACACAGTCTGTAGTTGGGTGAAGTGTCCCGTTTTCTTTGGATTCCGTATTATCCATCTTTTAAAAATACATATTGTCCTATTTTCTGAGACTATCACTCTCTAATATGACTTCTTGCTGATACTTCAAATACAGTATTATTTTTCTTTATGCACATGGAGGTAAATTTAATCAAGTAGTGGATACTTTAAAATATAAATCTCATTTTAAAATATTAACTATTCTCTTTTAACTAATGGAATTCAAATACTGTCCTTCAAATAATTTAGAAGGTTTAAAAGCAGCTTAAAAGAATGATCATCATAAAATGTGCTTCAAACTATGCAAGAGGTGTTTGAAGTATCAAAAGCCTGTTTTACACAAGTAGGCAAGACACTTTTAAAGCTATCTTTCTTGCAGTTCTTTTGGAGCATTTCACTTTTTTTTCTTTGAAATGTTGTCTTTTTGTGTTATCTTGTAAGGTAAGGAGCTAAAGCAACAGTTCAATAAAGCAGTATTTCAGGAAGAATCTTGAGAGGTGGGAAGAAGATTGTATAATGCCTGAGGTGAACAGATTATTTCTTTCAGATATATTTTGAACATATTCACATTGTACATGCACCTGATGCACTTAGCACATTTAAACTTTGCAGAGAGATTTTACATTCAGGTCAGGTAAACTTCCAGCCAAATACACTCATGAATACAGAAGTAATTACGGAGCTCTAAGGACACGTTAGGAGGACATTATCATTTGTCAGCAGGATACCAGTGACTGCTGTCATGGAAAATTTACATTAGCATCATTGTTAAACAGTCTGTTTACTAGTTTCTTAATGACCTGCAGCAAACAATGATTTGAACTACTTTATGAAATTCAGCGTGGAAGGCTGCAGTTATGGTGAATGTATTTTCACAGGTTAATGATATTAAGATGGAATCATCAGCAGCTGTCATGTCATACGCAACCAAATCATCTGTGAATAGGTCTAGGTGGCAGTTGTTCCTGTGATGTGTGGGTTGGAGATGTCTAGTTTTAAAATATGCACTTGAAATATAAGTAGCCAGATAGCTGTGCTGAAGCACGAAGCCCAGCGAGGTCTCTGAAAATCCATCTCATTGGTTAGGAAAAGCAGGGCTTCCTAAGCCAAAGCTGCCAAGAGTCATTCATTGTAGCATCCAGCCCAGATCAAAAGTTTCTGGGATAGAAGTGTGGATAAATCAAAACCTGTGTGATTTTCTTGGTAATTACATCTTAAGAGTTAATCAAGAAACACTAGACAGTGCTAATAGGCTTAAAAATATTTTCTTGTGTTTCACTGGCAATTGCCTGCTACTCAACAGCTGAGAATTTGGAAATTTCTTTTTAACTTCCACAAATCATGATTTGATCTATAATCAGATGTTTCTGGAAAGATTTAATTAAAACTTATTAATTGAAAAAAGTATACATGATTTCTGATGATGCATGACAAACTTTACATGTATTAAATATTTGAAGGAATTCTTTGCCTGAGCTGTCTAACAAGTTTCATGGAGGAAAAATAAGACTTAAGACTTATTTGGCACACCTAATAGAGAGAAAATGTTTTTGTAAAAGTCAGTGTGCAGTGTGTTATTTGATTTTTCTTTATAAATTTAACAAAAACATATTGGTCTGTTTAGCTTGAGAATAAGCAAAACTCATAAAGACTTATTAGAATGCTACTTTTGTAGAGTAATAAGGGGCGGGCATTGTGGTCAGTCCACACTGTCCCCCTGCTCTAGAGTAGGCTCTGCATGGTGACAGCTTTCTTCAGGAGCTATCCATCTGCTGGGGCATGGGGTCTTCCATGGTTGTGGGCATCCCCTCTCACTGTGGTCACTATAGGGGAACCTCTGCTCTGGCACCTGGGCCACTGCCTCCTGCTCCTTTTCCACAGACCATGGTGTCTGCACACAACCCTTTCCAAACTGGGGCTCCTGGATCAGTCCTTGGCAGAAACCACAGGAGCAGGGACCCTCCTGGACCGCAGTGTCTGCAGTTCCCATGTGCATGCCTGTGTACACCTGTGTTGTGTCTGTGACAGCTTGCTGGTTTCCAGCTGAGCACTCCATGACATGCAGAGAATGTTCAAAAAGAAGCTCTGCAGAAAACTCATGAGGTGACATGTGCTTTGGCACAAGATTGAATATTCACAGAACACCTTTAATAGTTTTCTGAAACTATACATAAATTAGGTTATTAACATGAGAATATGTTATTTTGTCTTACTTACTTGAAAGGGTCTTGGGGGGAATTTTGTGAACTGTTCTTCAACCCTTTGTTTTCAAATTAAGGACTTGTGTTTGTCTGTGTGTAGGTTGTGCTAACTCTCCAATGAATAAAATGTCTGAATCCCTCTCATATCTTCATCATTACATTCAGTAGGCTTTCTACCCTTTTAAAAATTATTTTGTATATTTTAGTAAATTATACAGAACAAACTGTTTTTGAAGGAAACATTCTCGGTGAAAATGTCTTTGCATTTATTTTGAATAATTACTGCTATTCTGTGTGTACAAGACAAAATGTCTCCTCATTTCCATCTTTTATAGACTGCCTCAGAGTACTGTGGGCTACTAGGAGCAACAAGCAGTGGGGATTTCCACATTCAACACTTTTGGACATCTTAAGGATTTAGGCTACTGTGCAGTACCAGAAGAAGAAAAGGCAGCCTTAGAAAAACGGTGATAGCTCAGTCTTGTAAATAAATATTACATATATTCAAGGGAGCTTAATGTGGGAAAACATATCAAATTTAGTGTTTGCTAATGTTATTGGCCAGTGCATCATCGTAGCACATTCATCAGATCTCCCCATAAAGGCTCTTGTAGGTCTTTTCTAACCTAAACCATTTTATGATTCTGTGATTGTAGATAAAGATGGGTTGGGTTTTTCCACTAAATATTTACTCACTTGAATAATGACTACATACTGTGTCAGAATTATGTGGAAAATATTCACAGTAATTGTGTAATGACAGTTTACAGTGATGACAGTTTAAAATAAATTATGTCTTAAAAGGAACAAATTTAAAATCACAAATGCATCTCCAGCTCCTTGATTTTCACAGCTCTAACTGCTTGATTTTACTATTTTAGCTACATATCTTTTATGGCTTTTCTTCTTCTGTAGCATAACTTTAAGAAGGGAGTAAAAAAAGCTGGTCCAACAGGGTAACTACTGAAAACTGAGAAAAAATTATTTCCCAAGCTTCATTGTTGATTCTTCAAAATTATGTTGGACACTGTGTTTGTCTTAAATTTTCCTCTTAATATTCAGTGTCTTTTGAATAGATTTACATCTACCTATATGGAAAAATAGATCTTTCACTATTTTGCAAATCCAATAAAATGATTAAACTTACACCAAAATTAAAAAAAAAAAAAAAGTTCTTGAACTCTGATGAAGCCAGGAAAGTTGTGAACTTCTAAATTTTGAATGGTTTTATCTTTAAGAATGAGAGCTGATATAATAATTGCCTTTGTCTTTTTGGCCTGAACAAGTAGATTTCTACAGAAAATTTCTCAAAAACTCTCAGTCTCAAATTAATAGGTTCTCCCCCTAGAAAATATGGAAGCTTTTAACTGAAGGTAAAATTTTCTCTGCTAACAGGAACTTATGCAAAGGCTTAGAAACCCTGTTTTTATAGGACAGGGAGAATCCCGACTTCACTAAAGAATGAGATTGTTCTGGATGAAGTCTGAGTAAGGAAGCAGTATCACTTACTGTAAGAAATTAAGGGAATTTCTATGAGCAGGGGAGGGAACATTCTAAAAACTTTAAAACTGGTAATACTGAACTAGTTTATCCAGATCTAAATATACAGCTATTCCACCGAAATGCAGAATATTTTTACAAAGTGCTCATTATTAAATACAGTTAAGATTTAGCAAATGGGGAAGTGTTAGACATATTTAACCTTTTTTTTTAGTAACATACCTTTTTAGTAAAATATTCAAGATTTGCCACTGGCACTCGCTGAAGATGTCATCAGGAACTGGGAGCTGGGGATCTTGACCTAAGGGAACAAATATGTTCTTAATTTGAAATAGCTTAAAGCAAGATCAGATTGAGCAGTAGATGTTGCATAATGAAGGAAAAATCATGTTAACAGGCAGACTATCAGTCTGTACTGTATCAGTACATTATTGTAGTCTGTTCTCTTCCTAATCTTTTGTTTCATCTGTACTACCTGGCCTACCACTGTGAAGAAGAAATCGTATTGCATGATTTATTTCCAAGCTTTGGTTCTTACCGTGAACTTGTCACCCCATGTCTGGATACCTGCACACCTGGATTGAGTGTGCAGTTCAAAGTATGTGATTTCAAAGCTGAGAAGAATCTTGCCCTTCCAGAAATACTGTATCAACCAACTTTCTTCCTCATTATTTCTCCCCCAAGAGATAATCAAATCATACCTTTGAAAAGTTGGCTTAAAGGCTTATTGATAAAAGTACCATCAGATTTGGGGGAAAAAAAATCAAAAACTTGCAAACTGAAACCTGCCTGGTATATTTCCACTGCTGAAGTAAACAAAAATGGAAATCCCTGTGGATTAAGTTCTTTTTAATAGGCCCCTAGAAATATCATGCAGTAGTGAAAGTTTACAACATCTGGATGTACAGTCCTGGTGTTGTTCCTTGCTTTGCTAGCTCACTTCTACTTGGAAGTCATCAAAACACAGAAGCACCAATTCTATCCATCATAAGTTAGAAAATTCTAGGGTTTTATTAGTGCTAAAGTGTTCTGAGATTCCTCCAGGTACAATGCACATGAGGAAACAAAGTGTACTGCTTTGGATGGGCCACCAAAAAAGTTCTTAACAGGGAACAAACCCCAGCCAAACAGAGAAGTGGGAGCTGGCTGAGAAGGATGTCAGGTTCTAATAAAAAGAGCAATAGCTGAGAGAGGTTTAGACATGCTCAAATTCTTTCCAAGTGGTCAAGGCTTACTGCAGTCACTTGTCAAGGAGAGTTTTCTCCTTGGCAAAAGATGAATCCCAATGTGCCAGCACATCTGCAATCCCTATCAATTATTGTTAATAGGAGTTTAAGAAATTAAAATATGTAAACTTCAGAAGTTTGACTATTTGTGTATTAGGTTAAAAATTGTGGGACCATGTTCAACCACACAATTCAAATATACCTTAGACATGACCCAAATATTTACACAGTGTGGTCTTGATACTGTAAAATTATTCACATATATAAGTTAACATGGAAATAATCCTCCTGCCTCTGAGGAATTATTCAAATTTAATACAATGCAGAATGATTTGTCATGTTGCAAAGATGAGATAATAAGATGGCATGTGAGGTAGAAAGCTGAAGTATGGGGAGGGACCATTGTGATGCTTCATAACTTACATCAGCCAATGGTTTAAATCCCACACCTCTGCATTTGAAGAACAGTCTCTGAAAATCAATGCAAACAAATGCTTGACTGCTTGACTGACTGATATTATATACCTTGACCTTTCCTCTGAGTCTCAGTGAACATTTACAGACATTTGTCATGTGGCTCATGGTTCATGATTTTTGAGCACAGATGTAGAACCAGGCTTTGTTTTTTTATTGGTATTTTAATTTCTATTTATTGTATTATTTTAAAGCCTTTTCTCATGACACAAAGCACTCTCTCTCATCTCTAATTTCTGCCTTGTAAACTGGGCTATTGGTTCAGTTCAGGATTGTGACTTAGGTTTGCAGAAATGGATAACCAACTTTCTGCTCAAAAGTATTGTTTTCAGAAAGTTAATGAGTTTGAAATGGAATTCTCCACTGAACATTTACTGCCATGTCACCAGTTTTTCAGAACTTCAGTATGCAAATTCTTTGACAGTGGGGAAGATCTTCAAAAAGTGAGCATACCTTTTAAGAAAGATACATATCTGCAAAAATCACTGTCTTCTTTTTCTTCTTGTACTGCAAAATATTCAGGCATAGTTTGACTTTCTTCAACTATAAATGTCTTTTTTACCTATAATATCTTGTTGAGGAGATACAGATACAAAATTAAACATTCAGAATTATGATTTATACCTAGATATTGGCAGGTAAATATGGATATGTAATAGTTATTTATAAATGTAGGCTTGCCACATAGGGTAGATTTGATGGTATTGTTTGTCTGAAGTGGTGTTATGCTTGATAACACAACAAAATTGAAATTGGAGCAGAAGTAGGCTGATATTTGGGTTTCTGACTGAAACAAAAGCATCGCATAATCTGGCATGTCCTCTCACTGCTCTTTTCTCTTTTTTTCCATGCTGCTGGATTTTTCTTCTAGCCTAAAGTAAAGTAATTGACTCATACAGATAGTTTCAAAGTCAAACCATTTCAGTCAGCAACCATGATACTTTGTAGGGTTACTAAAATTTCAGAAATGTAGGTTAGGGGTTTCTTTTAGTCATTAACATGTTTTGTTGTTGGGTCAGAAGAAGACTGTGAGGCACAGAGCTCCTGTAATTTGGAAAATCCGTAAGAAAATGAGGCATATGAAATTAAGCAAAGAAAAATCACCTTTCTCATGAGAGAAAAAGATAAGCTTGTTTCTAGAGTGATACTGGGAAATGAGTGCTGAATGGTACTTTTATAAAAGTTAATTGTTTCCTGTATAGGACTTTGTCTTTAGGCTGAGAAGTTTATTGGTATGACCACAGGGTCACAAGTCCTGCCAGCAAACCTGTTCCAGCATGGGCTCCTCTCTCCAGGAAGTCCTGCCAGGAGCCTGCTTCAGCATGGCCTTTCCACAGGGTCACAGCCTCCTTCAGGCATCCCCCTGCTCTGGCGTGGGCTCCTCCCTGGGCTGCAGGTGGATCTCTGCATCCCCGTGGTCCTCCCTGGGCTGCAGGGGCACAGCTGCCTCACCAGGGGCTGCACCAGGGGCTGCAGGGGAATCTCAGCTCCGGCACCTGGAGCACCTCCTCTCCCTCCTTCTTTGCTGTTGGTTATTCTTCTCACATATTCTCCCTCCTCACTTCTCTGGCCACAATTATTTCTGTATTTTTTCCCCTTAATTCTGTTATCCCAGACACTACCACTATCACTGATGGGATCAGCTTTTACCAGTGGTGGATCCATCTGGAATTGGCACTGTCAGACATGGGGGAAGCTTTAGGCTGCTTCTCAAAGCAGTCCCCACTGTAGCCCCCTGCTACCAAAACCCAGCTCTGCAAACCCAGGACAGTAGAGGTAGGTAGACTTCTATTTTTCACCAAGTTTTATCAGTTACAGAAGTTTTTCTGTGTAGTTCCTGTTCACTGAACTCTGGAGAAGTATTTTTCTCTCTCATAAACACTGCCCAAAAATGATGAAGCAACTATTTGAAGTTAATATCAAATGCTACTATAAATTAGCTGTTAGGATACAAAGTTATTGTATTGATTTTTTCCATCTAGTACATGCTCTTTTTATAAGCAAACTTGATCATGTGCCTATTGATATATTGGAGATGTAAATTTATTAGAAAATGCACTGGAAAGTAATAAAAGCTTTGAACAGGCAATCATTATCAGCAAATTCCATTAGTAAACAGATAAATTTTCAAACAAGCTTATTGTTTTTTAAAGAGGTTTTGATTATTCCAGGATGCAGAAATTGACTGAGGCAAGATGGTCCCCAATCATTTTAAAAAATTAAGAAATACCTTTTCAGTGGCTGGTGGAGAATGGAAAGGTTTTTATACACGTTGATTTTACGTGGATCCTGATTCACAAGCAAAGCAACGAGATCAAGACATAATAAGCTGTAAGTAACCCAGGCAGGTTCTGTAGGAAGTGTCCATCTTTGTCTGAAGCTGGATTATGCATTCACCCTCAACAGCACTGTTTGAAAATGTCACTGTGATGATGCCTTCAAATGCTGGCAGAATGCCAGGGTTTCGTATTCTTTTCCTTGGGAAGTGATTTTATTGAGCCCTACTGCAGGAAAATTAGATAAGTGGGTACTGAAAGCACAGAACCAGTGAGACAAGAAGGGAAGAGGGTGGATGCTGATGTAAATTCCCAGCACAGACTGGGTGAGTGAGAATTATAATCAGAGACAGCATTACTGTCTCACCTGTGCTATTACTGCAGCTAGCTGTAGTTAATGAAGTTATGTGTTCTGGAAATGCAAAGCAGGATGGTAATACTATTGCTGGTTTTTCCTTAAGGCTCTGGCACCTGGTTCTGCTCTATGCTTTCTGCACAGTACTACCAACAGCTCACATTATAGCTGAACCTCTGTTTTGATGAATTGCTTGTTGTCGTAATAAGGGTGCATACAACCTCCCTTTTTCAAGAGTACTGTAAAATGAGGTTTTTTTTTTTTTTTAAATCCCACACATTTCTATTTTAAAAGCTTTTGTAAATCAATTTAGCTATGTCAGAGAGGTTCACTGGAAACATGAAAATAACTCTTTTTACAGTGAGCTACGCTTGCAAAGGGCAGTATGCTGTGACTTTACAGCCCAGTACTTTCCATTTTCCATTTCTGAGATGTGCGTCTCAGCTCGGATGACAAGTGTTTTTTGCACATTTGTTAGGTGCAGGAGGGTTTACCTTACATCCAGGAGTAGGGGTCCTGAGGGCATGGACAGTCCTTGGCAGCCCTAACTAGCCTCGCCTGGGACCTCCCCACACCCTCTGACTGGGGGTTCCATTTGAGCCTAATCCAGGACCACTAGTCCCTGTCTGAGCCCTGTTGTAGGGGCATCTTGTTCCTAGGAAATGGCATGGATTTCCTGGCTTGCTGCCTTGTGGTTGCCTGGTGACCACTGGGCTGTTGGCAGGACCCTGCCCTGCCACTCCCCTGCCCTGCTCTCCTTGTGGCAGTGGCACTGCACTCTGTAGGTGTGGGACTGTGGCTCCTGTCCCACCTGGAGCTGTCCCTGAGCTTGCTGCACCCTTGTGATGAGCTGCGTTCATCACTCTAAATAAAGTATGGTGTTGGCAGAGCTTTTGGAGTAGCTGTGTGTGTGTACTGCAAGGCTGCAGAGCTTTGGGGTGATGGGGAGGATGCAGCTCCCATCAGAACTTGCTTCAGACACTGCTGTTGGCTGAACCCTTTACACGTGGCATTAACAATGTGTAGCTTGTGACAAGCAGAAATTTCTCACTCTGTGCAGTATTTTGAAAACCTTTCTAAGAGACTTTTCTACATAAGAGTCTCTTTGAGCACGTGGATTTTGTGTGTTTTCAAGTCCTGCTGTTTATAGTAGCAGAGAAAATGTATTGCTGCTCTGGCACTGGTGATTATGCCAACCTCCATTTAACAGACCCTGGCTAATCTGCAGTAACCATGTTGCTAAATCACAGACAAATTGGATGGCAAAGTTTCAGAAGTGCTATTGAACTCACCAAACAGTTTATTTTTAGTAGAATAGATTAGAGTACTTTAGGTGCCTAAAGTCTGTGCTGAAGATTAGAAAATCCTGTCCCTTTGCCCGTTTTGGGCAGTGGGCAGGATTCTCTTCTGCAGACTGATGGGGTTTGTTTCTGTGCTTCTCATAGAATAGAAGAATGCCCTAATACATGCTGGGTACTCCAATGTGGGAAACTCTGATGTATCCTGATGGCAGTGCACCATTGTGTAAATAATTGATTATTTTGTAGGTCAGAGACAGGAATCCAGCTGAGTTATATCCTAATGTGACAGTTCAGATAATAATCTGGAAGATGGAATAATGAAAATCAAGAGCTAGTTTGGGCCTGTTAGCAAAAAAATAAACCCCAGAAGTAACACACCTTATGAAAATGTCTAACCTAGCTGGAGCCCTCCCTGTATTTCCATGGCATCCTGCAGTCATTAATTTTAGTTACATTTTATTTTATTTTATTTTATTTTATTTTATTTTATTTTATTTTATTTTATTTTATTTTATTATTTTATTTTATTTTATTTTATTTTATTTTATTTTATTTTATTTTATTTTATTTTATTTTATTTTATTTTATTTTATTTTATTTCATTTTAATTTTTTTTAAATTTCATGTTTGATCTACACTTACTGCCTGATTATTTCCTGGAACATAGTTTAGTTATCTTGCTGTGATACATAAAGACATATATTTCTTCCTTTTATATGTCAATGGATATTTCCTGTAAAATTACCGTATTTCTTTTCCATGCTGAAATCTATGTAATTTCCTGTCATGCACAAAATATTATATAACTTCTTCATCTTCTAGTGTAATTTTTTGCAGTAGTTTTTCCAGACCTCTATGAAATTTTCCAATGGAAACTATGGATTCAAAAAGTGTTGCAATGACTTCTTGTAGCTTGTTCTCAATTTGCTCTGGAATGACCCTTGACATCCAATTGCCACCTGAATTCCTGGTTGAGTGTTTTCCTGATATTTTCAGAGGACTATCCAGAGCAAATTTCGTAGTTTTTTCTTAATTAAGATGGTTGATGTGGCGTCCTCAGCATCCATCAATAATATTTTTTCCTTCTTGCATTTCTTTTCACATTGCTGTTGAATTTCAACAGCCATTTTATCACTTGGTTTCTGAGGTTTGCTAAACAGAATATAACAACAACAACAACAACAAATTATTATTGCTGGGAAAAAATGGCCATCAAACAATGACTTTTCAAATGATTCTTACCTTGCAGTGATATTTCTGTGTCTAAGCCATTGTCAGTAGCTGTCACTAGGTCAGCTTCTGTCATAGGACCAAGTAAGTTTTGGAGAATAAGTGTTTTGAGGTGTCTTTGCCAAGAATAATTATGCTGCTACAAAAATATCCACAGATATCTATAAGAGCCCTGTCTTGGGAAAGGAGATACTAGGAGTTTTTCACAGCAGTTTTCAGAGGCAGGTCCTTAAATTCTGATGTAACCTTATCTCTTTTCACAAATCTGTGGGTCTTGACTTATCAGGGCTATAAGGAGCTCTTACAAATTCTGATTTTTTGCCTGAAATAGCAAGAAAACAGGGATTATATTTGAATCTTACCACTGGATTTGTCTACAGGCAGATTAAATAAATGAAACAATGAGGGAGGAATAAAGGTGTAATTAATTTTAAAGAAGGTTTAATTCATGCTCTTGTTCTGTCACATTTTATTCGTTTCACTATTAACTATCCCCCCCCCCCCCCCCCCACAAAAACACA
>VXAC01007003.1:969774-1113695 GCA_013399225.1 Rhipidura dahli
AAAAAAAAATCCCAGTGAAAATGTTTTCACAAACGATTAACCTTCGTAGAATTACCTTCTGCACTGAAAGTTGTTTCCATTTCAAATTTTCTGGACATTTCAAGCCTTCGTCATGAGGAACAGCAGAATGAACTCCCCAGTTTAGAAAAGTATGTCTGTAGCAAGAGAGGTTACATTTTCAGAGTGTCCAGTGAACAATTTGGAGAGATGTAAATTACTTGTTTAAAGCTTAAAAATAAAAATAATCAGGTCAAATTGAGTGTTCCATAATAAAATAGACTTTTTTTTTTGAGTTATAACTGCATTAGACAGACAAGAAGGTAATTTTTCTTTTCCTAAGAAGCCTAGGAAAAGTGTAGTTGGGAATAGAAAATACTGTTGAATAAAATAACTTGTGTTTTTCCTGGAATACTGGTTTTGTAGGGATAGAGTTAAATCGCAGTGGGTATTACAGGACTGTGTTTTGAATTTGTGCTCGAAACAGTGTTGATACCCCAGGGATGTTTTAGTCACTGCTGAGCAGGGCTTGCACAGAGTCAAGACCTTTTCTGCCTCTCACCCCACCCCACCAGTGAGAAGACTTGGGGAGGGATGCACAATTGTCTTGGGGTGACAACAATGAATCAATCTTAATTTTATCCCCCCCCTTATTTCATCTCTCACTGATGCTCTGTAACACACTTGAGATTTATTTTATGATTAATTACAAAATTAAATTAAATTTGGGTCTCTGAAAATTCTGGATTATCTGTAAATATCCAATTGTACTGTTTCCTTTATCCTAAAAGCATTTATTGTATGCATCAGTGAACTGCTGACGTAGAAGTTTCGAACAGATTCTCCTGTTCTTACAGCAATTAAAGATTTTTTCAGTTCTGAAAATTTCTTTTGTAATAGTTTTATTCTTTTTAAACTTATAAAAGTTGTCTCAGTATCATCTTCTCTGTAGATGGGTTATGTGTTTACATGACATGCAAAACTCCTAAACATCTGTAATCTAAGGCTGCTGTTATTTTGGGACAGGAAGAGGGAAGTTAGGTGCATGAGTAATAGAGATAATTGTTAATTTTTTCTGTTTCAGCCAACACATTAGGCCAGCCATTGCAACTCCTGTGCAAACCACGCAGTAGTTTCTGGATTACTGCATTCAATAGAAGAATTATGTTTTGTGTTCACAAAAAATGCAAATGGCATGCAGACACAGGCTATTTATGAAATAAATTACTACACTGCTGGAGCAAGGCTGGAAGAAAGAGGTTTAAGAATATAACTTATACTTTGGTAGAAGCATCATGTTGTGTGAAATAGAGGTTTTCCTAGCACTCCTGTAGCTGACCTTTCAATAAGATATTTGTTGAATTAGGCTAGACATTTTCTGCAGGAAGACTTGCATAAATAATTCTGTTTGCAGCAGAGATCCTTTTCCTGGGGAACCAGTAATAAAAATTAAGAGACTGGCAGGTTTTTATTCTGTTTTTCATTCCCCTGATCTAAACTTATGCAGGTTCCCCAGAAGCCTCCAGGAAACTAACACTGCGTCGGCGTCTTGTAAAGAAAAAAATTTCCCATTTAGGAAATTCTATACATTTTAATAGCTTTAAATGGCCTTTTGAGGTGTCTTGGTGTATGTTTCAATTTATTTCTACCTATTCCTCACTGTCTGCAAAGCCTTACCTTCACCAGCATCTCCAAGGGGAGGAAATAAGTAGTTTCAAAAGATGTAACAGTTTTCCCCTTAGCACAGGAGGCAGTGCA
Source organism: Rhipidura dahli (assembly GCA_013399225.1). Classification (NCBI taxonomy): domain Eukaryota; kingdom Metazoa; phylum Chordata; class Aves; order Passeriformes; family Rhipiduridae; genus Rhipidura; species Rhipidura dahli. The sequence continues at coordinate 971,530 of VXAC01007003.1, forward strand.
CGTGCAGATGTCTGGTCCCTGGTCTCACACTTTATGTTTCTCCAGTGCTCCTTGGTGTCTGCAGGGCCATGAGATGCTGCAGCACTCAAATAGTGGGTGCACCCTCTATATTTGCATTGTGCTGCCCTATGAACAGATCTATACACACAGCTCCCAGACCTACTACACTCTCTGCTTCAGCTTTTTTTCCGGTTTATTCTGAGTCATCCTGCAGCTATTAACAGAACAAAATCTAGCTGATGACTTTTTCTTCAAGATTAAGGAGCACCACTAACATATTTAGATAGTTAATAAGATTATTTTCTTCAGTTTAGATTTATCTTCCACATTTTATTTTGCATTTTATTTGGAATCGTTTTTGACCTTACTTTCACTTGGTAATAGGAAGGATAAAGAAGCAAGTGGAAGCTGCTGACTGTATTTTCTTCTAAGCTTATACTTAAAAATTTAGCAGTTGTTCTGGAATATACAGTTGAGTGTCTTGTGTGGATCAATTCTTTCAATTCCAAGAACAGAGAAAGTGTGGAAGATGTGTCACCTGAATAATGACAATATTATATTTTTCTAGCTGAGATTTTTTTCTTTAAATCAAATTTACACAGTAAAATTAGCATAAAGGTATTGCCACTCTTCTGCAAATCTATTAAAACAGTGTCTGATCAAGTCAAGTGCTGAAGGGTCCCTACATAGAAAGTGTTGGGATACCATGGTGATTGTATCTATAAAAATCTATACCTTGTCAAATTTCAGGGCTTAAGAGCAAACACACTCTGCAGTATACCTTATGGAAAGTGATTAGTAGGAAAAAAAGACTACAGCACATAAATACTGTGATTTCCTTCACGTATCTGTACTCAATCCACCATGCCAGCTGTTCTGAGTGTCATCAGAGTTTGACAGTAGAGACCAAAAGCTGAACAGAAACTGCAGCACACCTATACTAATTTCTGGAAGGTCAATAATGCAGTGCTGGAGACTAAGGCTGATTTTTTCTATGTGTCTGATCTGTCATTTCATCAAGGTTCATTGCTGTGAAATTCAAAGAACTCCTTGAAGCAATATAAACTGTGGCAGCTGCCAGAAAGCCCCGGACTTCAAACTCAAGCTCCCTGCTATCAGTGAGCCAACCTAAATGGGGCCATATAAAATTTAGATATGGGTTCCCCTTTATATACCAGGTCAACTAGAAGCTTGTTTCAGAAGCTCACTTCTCCCATAAAACAATCCTTCCTCTAATTTTCAACCTAAATTTATTTCTGTCTGGTTTACATTTTTTTTTGGGTTCGTCTCTCTTGCAGTTTATGTGATTCTTCTACCTCCACACTGGTTCTCTTTCCATCTGACACCATCCTACTTCATCTTCCTACACCATCCCTTAGTTCCTTCATTCTGTGAAAAAATCACTTGTAACTCCTTTCCACATCACAGCCTTCATTTTGGTGAAATGAGCAAGTCATGCTCTTTGAGTGCTGTCTGTAAAGCCAACCTTCCTCATTTTCCTGTTCATGCTAGGAAATTTTCTCTTCTGCTTTTGCAATTTTAACTCCTTTTTGAGTGAGAATAGCTAGAACTTTATGGAGTTTCCAGAAGAAATCTTCTGAGTACATTATAAAATGACATTAGTATTTCCTGAACCTCTGCAAATACTTTCATTGATACACTCTACCAATGTACAATTTTCTCTTTTTTTTATTCAATGTTATCCCTCTTGGGTGAGAGAGATTGTAACATCTTTTTTTTTTTTTGCCTCCATTTGTGTTATGCCCAGTTCAGTAGGTGCTTAGGCCCTACTGTAAAGTTTAATAATAAGTTTTATTAGTAGCATCAATGAAATGCATCTCTCATTATTTGAGAATGTCAGTGATATACTTTATCAATTCTTGGTTACCTCATTTCTCTCTGTATTTTCAATTCATTTGCTTCTTTCATGTATTCATTTTAGTATTTTTACTTCTCTGCTGTGGCTACCCTTCAGGAAATACAAAACAGTTTACAAATCTTACTGTTGCATATTTAAATCTTGGTGCAATGTAACTGTGAGGGTTACTCTCCAGGTAATAAAGTATATAGATTTTTTACAGGAACTACAGAAGTGGTGGTCAGCATTATAGTACATTAGAAACAGAATTACAGAACTGTAGAATTGTTTAGGTAGGAAAAGACTTTTAAGATTATCAAGTTCAACCATCAGCTGAGCAGCATCACCCCATTCACTATTAAAGCACGTCCTCAAGTGTCATACCCACATGTAATTGAATGCTTCCAGGAACAGTGAATCCACCACTTGCCTGTACAGTCTGTTCCAGTGCTTGACAATCCTTTGTGTAAAAAAAATTTCCTATTATCTAATCTAAATCTCGCCAGGTGCAACTTGAGGCCATTTCCTCTCATCCTATTACTTGTTACCTGTGACAAAAGACTGATCCCCACAAGTCTATGACCTCCTTTCAGGCACTTGCAGAGAGCATAAGGACCTCCTTTCATCCCTATTTCTCCAGGCTGAACACCCCCAGCTCCCTCAGCTGCTCCTCACAGGATTTGTGCTCCAGACCCTTCCCCAGCTCCGTTGCCCTTCTCTGGACACGCTCCAGCCCCTCAATGTCTTGCTTGCAGTGAGGGGCCCAGAGCTGAGCACAGCATTGGAGGGGTGGCCTCAGCAGTGCCGAGTACAGGGGGACGGTCACTGCCCTGCTCCTGCTGGCCACACCACTGCTGCTCCAGGCCAGCTGCCATTGGCCTTAATAAAAGTGATATTAAAAATAAACACTAATGAGGCTGCTATTTAGATGACAACATATTTCTTAGACCCAATATAATTTAATTTATGCAATGACTCATAAAGAAACATGTCTATATTTTTATATAGACTGTATAGATTGCAACAGCATTCGAAAAGAGAGAGAGAAGAAAATCAGAATCTTACTAGGCTTTCTGATATAATAAAACAGACTTTTATTGTATCTAAAGTGTGCTTTTATGACTTTAAATTCAAGATGATTGAGGACTGAGACATATAAATGCATAAGTTTTATTTTATACAGCCATAGCAGTGTGATTTAATGATTGAAAGTTGCTGAGAGCATTTCTTAGTTTACTTAATATATGTTATGTACAAAGAATGTATTTACCTAACTTGAAAAGAAATAAGTCTCAAAATCTATTGCTACATTTAACATTTGAACCACAATTCTTTCTAAAACCTTTCACTGTCCTAACCCTAGCAGAGCAGGGACTTCATTTTAAGGGAACTAAATGCAGGAAAGATCAAGACTGGAGTCTATCTGGTATGAATGCTGTTCTTGCCATTGCAAGGCTAGAGAACTGAGCATTGCTGACTGCACAGGGTTTCTCAAAGAAGATCATAGAATCATGGAATGGTTTGAGCTAGAAGTGACCTAAAATATCATGTTCCAAACCCCCTGCCATGGGCAGGGACACGTTGCATTAGACCAGGTTGCTTAAAGCCTCGGCCAACTTGGCCTTGAACCCTTCCAGGGATGAGTCCTCCACAACTTTCCTGGGAAACCCATTACAGTACATGACTACCCTGTGACTAAATTATTCCTAACATCTAATCTAAATCTCTCTTCATTTGAAATCATTACCAATTGCCCTGTCACTACATGCCCATGTAAAAAGCTACTGTCCCTCTATTTTTAAGCCCCGTTCAGGTACTGGAAAGCTATAATCAGGTGTTCCTGGAGTGTTCTCTGCTCTGTGGTGAACAATCCCAACTCTCTCAACCTGTCTTCATAGGCGAAGTCTCACAGGAGACTCCAACAGCTCCCTGTGCTGCCTGTGCTGGGAGCCCAGAGCTGGATGCAGCACTGCAGGTGGGGTCTCAGCAGAGCAGAGCAGAGGGGCAGAATCCCCTCCCTGGCCCTGCTGCCCACGCTGCTTTGGATGCAGCCCAGGGGACATTCGGCTTTCTGGGCTGCAGTTGAACACTTTTGGTTCATGTCCAGCCTCTCCTCCACTGGCACCCCCACAGCCTGCAAGGCTGGTCTTAAAGATTTCTTCTTCCTGCCTGTTGTCATCACAGCATATGGTATTTCGATGCCTTCTGTTAATGGGGTTAATGAAACCCTTATGCAGTATTTCTGAACTTTGGGGGAAGTAATTTACAATTTCCAACTTTTTAAAAATCATGGCTACTGAGGTTATTTAGTGGGCCAGTACAAAAAGTAGCCCATTAAATTTTCCACCTACAAGTTTCTCCTTGAAAAAAAAAAAGTGACTGTTTACTGACAATGTTACAACTCCTAAAAATGGGAAAAGGAAATCTTGTGGTCACAGATAAGTGATTATAGTAACAATTTGAATGAATCTTCTGGTTGGTTTATTTTCCATGTGTAGCTTTTTCTATTTAGAAGTAGATTAAAAGCAGTCTCTAGAGAACTACCTTTTTTGTTTGGTGTTGTATAACGCATAGCACAGAAGGATCTCTGTAGAACTGCATAAGTAACCTGGATTGTTGCCTGGACTAGGAATAAGTTGGCTGAAAAGAATATTTTCTATTCATCTTTTGCCCTTTGTCATCCAGCATGGTGTTGCCTTTAAAACTGTATGTCTTTGAAAAATATGTCCTAAGTCTTTAAAGAATTGTTGTCGGGAAAGAGGAAAAATATAACAATTTATCACTAAATAACTGAAAAAGAAGGCCCAAATTCAACACAGAGACATACAAAGCAGTACTTTGTCATAAATATGGTAGTTGCAGTCATTGCTGTGGTGATCTGGGGTCATCAGGCCAATATTTTATTTTAGTGTCCACCTATAAAATTTAGAGGTGTAATTAAACAGCAGTCCAATTCATGTCAGACTGATCTAGAAATAAGAACATCTGCAAATATGTATTTTCACAAGTTACCTGTATGAGAACTACAAAAGCACAACGCAAATCCAAATTTTTTTCTGGAATATGTCACTTGAATGTTATTTAAAGAAATAGTGGCTGTGGCTGCTATGTATCCAGAGTAGAGTCTGATTGGAAAAATATTTGGTCAGAGGTTTTTTTGATTTGTCAGAACCTAAAGGGTTTTTCTTCTAATCATTCCAGTTGTGGGTATTTTCACGTGAGTGTGTCTGGGCTGTACTGTGTGGTAACTCCTGAACTCGACAGCAGAACTCACCTCAGAGGAATTGAACACTTCTTTGGAATTGCTGTATTATTGCCTTTCATTTAATACAAGTGTTCTTAAATTTGCACCCAGTAAGAACAAAATCAAACCATAAAACATCTCAGTAAGCACTGAAGTGGGATTCTTTCCTTGTTCTGGTCTTTGAAAAATAAAACAATGCATATTCATATAGTGATAGTGAAGGGCAAAATTTCCTAGCACTCTGAAAAAGATGCAAATTGACTCGGCTGTCAGGTCAATTTGATTTGGCATAAAATAACAACATGGTCAACCTATTATATATGAAGGAAGCTTAAATTTCTTCTCAAACATCCTACTGTCAGGACACATACAGCCTTGCATGAGCTTAGGGGCATTACTTATTCTAGGTATAATAGTGCATATATAGTTAGGTGTTAAATAAGTGTTACATTTTTACATGCCCTCTTAGAAGAAGAACAACATTTTTCTGTGGTAGGAGATGTTATTGCATTTTCTGGCACTGGAGCAAATTTCTCTGTAATCTGTTTCTTGATCACTTTGTTTATAGAAAATAGTTCCAATGTTGCTAAAGTACTCTAATAAGTCTACTTGATGATGAGCAAATTCATAAGCATCTCAACATGTTTTTTGACAAGTAAAATGTTTTCAAGACCTCTGAATGCTCATACTCTACATAGAATTTCAGACTGTGAGCAACCTTAAGTGGCTTCAAAAGCTGACCACTCTAATACGCATTCCTGAAGCCAGTTACAGAATCCCAGTTCCTCTGAAAGGCAGCAATTCAGAGAATGGCAATTACATGATCCCTTGCAGTGAAAGCCTCTCTGCTAACACACACTCTTGACTTATGGAATATTTCGTAGTAGGGATTTTGACTGAAAATGGGAAAAATATTTCTGAGGCGAGGATAATATTTAACTTTTGGAGTCAAGTGTGTGATACCAAGTCATAGAGAACTTTTTCTTTGACAGTGCACTTTAATTGGATCTAATAGAATTCAACTCAGCCAGGCAAAAAAAGAACTAGGCAGAAAGAGAGGTTAGATAACATAGCTAACCAAATGTTTGGGTATAGCAAACATAAGCCTTTGTACAAGACAAGGCTTTATAAAAAGTCCTGTTCAGTATTAACTTACTGGAAAGATGAAAAGCAATGAGAAAGTTGAATGTGTATTGTCTGTGAAAGCAGCTTTCAAAACTCTGAAGATTCAAAAAGGGATGAAGAGTGCACTTTGATGGTGCACTGTGGAAAGACAAAATTTGCTAGCAAAGAAGGTTAAAATTGATTCATTACATTTACATTGCATTCCAGCAATGTGTAAGAATTAATGACCAGACAGATATACAACTATGCAGAGATATAGTCATGAAAACACAACTGCCTTCAGTTCTTCATGACATTAACACTGCCACTTTGTTGCTATTGAAATGACAGAAAATTATTTGGTTGAAAAATCCACGAGAATTTTTCTGTAATAGTTGTCAACAGTTTTTCTATATTGTTAAACCTCTTTGTTATTTTCTGACCTCAATACATCTTGCACGGATGTGAAGCTTCATCCAAGTAAGCACTTTGTAAAGGACTTTTTTTTTTTTTGTCATTAATATGATGTTGCATGGATTTTTTAATTAAAAAAATGGATGATGGAGTAACCATTATACATGTGTATATCACCAAAGAATGAAAGAAATGTCAAAGCCCTCAGTCTACAATACTGGCATATGAAGTAGCAAGTATTGTGTTGCTTAACTCAGAGCTCAGTAAATATTCAAGGGACACACTGGCTGTTAGCAAAATGATCTGGCTGCTTCCATTCTTGGGATTAATACAGAGCCAAGTGTAGGTTATCAGTCACCATAAAATACATGATTCAGAAGTTTTCCAAATGAACAGCAATGAGATGAAACACTTTACTCTTAAAACACTTTAAACAACTAAGTTATAAAATAAAATTATTTCATGTATTCAGGAAAACATTAAGGATATAATGTTAAAGTCAAGGATCAATGTTTCTTAAGAGTGATCAATCATCTTAGTTTCATTTCATGACCACTTTTCTATCAATCAGGAATTCACCACACAGGAGCTCAGGTCGTGCCATATGATCATCAAAGACTGGGGTGGTGAAGATGGAGAAAGACAAAGCATACAAAAAAGCAGATGTGATAAGACACAGCAATAGCTGAAAAGGAATGAAGCAAAAAAGTCTTTTAGTGAAAAATATAGGCATATTACAAGAGAAGTCATCATCATGGTCTGTAATTAGACATATATTTAGCTAGGTTACCAGACACTTCCCATTATCTTTTGTCATTTGTGTTGAAACTTTAATCACTTGGGCTGGAATTTTCTACTCCAGGACAGTAGCTTTAGCCCATATAGGTTTGTATCCTCCTTAAATGTCAGGTAACACCACTGGAGAGTTTCTTTATATAAAAACCAGTGGGAGAAAAGAAGTAGTATTTTTTTTATTATGTTTTAAAAATCAGGGCTACTGTTTTTAAGAACTGCTGAAGTTTTGGAACTGAAACTCGAAATCTGTTATATTAGACAGGTCCCTATTTGGTTGAGGATTATTCTGGGTAGATTACCAGCATAAGAAAAATTTAAGACTAAAAAGAAGTTCTTTCAAAAGTTCCTTCTGAGACAGATGGGAATAGAGGTTTATTTAACTATTGCAAGGGGTCCCTGAAACTGGTTTACTCTTAGTAATATTTTTTTCCTTCCAGCATGAAGTGAATATCTGAAGGAATTTCTGCAGAAGTTTAAAGCCCTCAGAGCCATGGAGAGTAAATCATGAAAGGGAATATGACCAGGTTTCATATAGCATTCATAAGTATGAAATCTAAGACAAAACACACCATCTCTCTCAGTTCTTTGGTAAAGATATTTTATCATCTGGAGTGAATAGAGATTCCATTTAGCCTGTCCAAAAATATCTGTCTGAAGAGAGAGGAGGAAGTTTTCAGTGGCTTGTCTGGATAAAGTTTTATTTCTCTGTCTGAAATTGGTTTTGATAAGAAACATGGGATTTATTGGAGATTTTAGATTTAAATTAACTGATGTAGAAATTTTTTTACATTTTTTTTGTTATATATGATATATGAGATATGCCACCTTACAAGATTTTAAGATTGTGTATTGATTGTTACAGAGAAGAGGAAAGTTATACAGAAATAGCAGTATTCCCTTTCTGAAGAGGGACAGTGAAACTTGGAAAGGATAATGAATAGCAGAGGTATTAATGTCACAGAAAAGTCATCCAAGTTGGATAAAAGCAGGAACTCCATCTGTACCTGAGTTGAGAGGAAGAAGAATAAAGGAAGAATTCCAGCTCTGATTCAGTGAAGTGAGGATGGCATGGGAATATGTGGTCAAAAGCTTTCTGACTTGAAAGTACCCCAGAAAGTACATTTTGCATAGCATGTCCTCAAATATGTTGTAATTGCATATTTCAGTTTCACTTGTATGCTCTTTATTGCCAAACTCATAATCATTCCTGTCCAAACCTTTTCCTAAAACACTTATAAGTACACCAGGGCTTAGCTGTACTGAGCAGCCTAATACTGTAGGACAAGATTGGTGAGGAGGAAAACAGAGATCTGAAGATAAAGTGTTGCAAGGAAAGAGCAGATGAATATATAGAAAAAATACTGTAATTCTGGAGATAACACAGCTTCAAAGATGGGCTTGTAGAGCTCAGAGTCTGGGAAAGAAGGTGTTGGCTAAAATATACTGAGCCATAGTCTGCAGACATGTCTGGATGCTTGAGGCACAAAGCACATGGGGTTCAGGAAGAGGAAGACTTTGCTTTGTTTGATCGCTTCTGAGGTTGCTTACAGACATTACTCTGAATTCCAAGGGTGCAGTACACTTCTTTTTTCTATCAAATTGATTGAATTGGTCAAGTAGCTGAAAAAGAGGATCCCTGATATCTCCTTTCAAAATCAAAGCATTCACAATAGGTGAAAAAAGTCATTTTAGCACAGGCTTTTGGCAGTTTTGTTCTTCAGTTATAAAATGAAGTTGATCCTACAGTCTGAACTCACAGGTATTCTGTGAAGCTAAACTGGCTAATACCTTTGAAATACTTACATGGTAAAAAAAACCAGGAAGAAAATAATTGTAATACAAACTCTGAAATTTGGTTAAACAGACATAGGAGCATACATTGGTTTGAAAGATCAAAGCAGTTATTGGGAAGATATTAACGAAGAAGGAACTGTGAGAAAAACAAATGAAAAATATCTGTGTCAGATACAGGTCTGTATCAAAAGTAAGCATAAAGAGGTGAATTAGGAAGACATGTGTTATATATATAGTTATAGTTACCTCCCCTATTCTATTCTGTTGAATTTAAGGCACAAGTACTTAAAAACACACAGGCCCTTCTTTTTTGTGTGAAATCAAATGTTTTTCTGGAACGAAATTCTAAAATGGTATATATTAATGAAAGTTGAATGAGAGAGGATATGCTCCCCAAAAACCACAAGAACAGGTGGAGATGCCTGAAGGAAGCTGCAGGGCTGGGGAGGAGTTGGAAGTGTCAGAAATGAAGAAGTGAAGTTGAGCCTGGAAAGAAGATGGAGTGGGAGGAATATGCTTTTGGGTTTGGGGTTTTTCTTCTGGGTTTTGGCATATAGGGTTTTTTTTGTTTTATTTAGTTTTGGGGTGGTTTTTTGGGGTGGTGAATTGGTTGGTTGGGGGTTTGGGTTTTTTTTTGTTTTTTTTTTTTTTTTTTTTAGTTCTTTTTTCCTCAGTATCATTCTCTATTTGTAATTGGCAATAGATTAACTTAATCTTTTCCAAGCTGAGTCTGCTTTGACTTTGATGATAATTAGTGGGTGATGTCTGTGTTCTTATCTCAGCCCATGTGTTTTTTTAATGTAATTTTCCTCCCATTTTCTGTTGAGGAGGGGGAGCAAGGGAGTGGGTTGGTGGGCACCTGACAGCCAGACAAGGTTGCCACCACAAGAGCTCTGAGCTTTTCCTCTCAAAGAAAGAACAGATTTTGCCAAATACCACTTTGGAAAAAGATGGTATGCATTACAGAAACAAAATATTTTTACTTGAAATGTCAAAATATTGAAACATCTGCTGTGTCGGTATTGTATCTATTGAGATCTCAAATGTGGGTCTACAGTGGAACTGGAAAACTCTAGAAAGTCAATGTGCACAGATATTCTGTCTCTTGAAAGCAGGCAAATTACAAATGAATGCATATACTACTATTAAGTAAATTATTGAAAATAGCCACAACTTAATGAAGGGGCAGGTTAGGAGGAAGATTATCCACAGTAATCCACACCTGTTTGAATTTCTTCTTCTGTTGTTTGCCAGACGCCAGTGAGCAGCTCTGCCCATTTTCTTGAGAATGAAAACTGCTTTGTGCAAATTTAGAACCAAGCGTGAGAAATGTTTACAATAAATGGGATAATTTTGCTGTCCCATTTATGAAAGGATAGCAGAGTGTGTGGATGCATCATCATAAATACTACTTTAGCATTTTATTCAGACACAGGATTTTCACAGTTTGCAGAAACAGGAATAAAGCAAAATGATGTCAAAAGTTTCCCAGAACCTCTAGAGGGATGGATTTGTGTCACGAGCATATTAAGGAAAAGGTCTCAGAATCAAGAAGCAGTCTCCCTGTATGGTAGACAAAACATGACAAAAGAAGGCTGCAAAATATCTCAATCCAAGGTGATCACCACCAATAATAATGCATTATTAGCAATGAAGAAAGATAGAATTTCTAAAGGTGAATAAATTAATGCTTTGCATTCTGAGATAAGCTTTTAGATGGAACACTTCACAGCTTCCTGATGAAGGGAATAGTACTTGCAGGTGTGTAGGGGCATACCCAGTGTAAATTTACTAAATTGCTGGCACAATGTTAAAAATCTATCCAAGAGGGAGAGAAAATGTAGTTTGATGCATTGTGAGAGATAAATTTAGTCCTAACTTTGGATTTGAATTTCCTAGCTTTTGAGTGGTGATCATAGAAACTGATTTTTGGGAGTGCATTGCAGTCAGTCAGAAATAAGGATCAGAGATGCCTGAGAAGAAAAATTCTCCATTGATGACAAATTCTGTCACTGTTAGGTTTGTTTCATGTCTTCTAAATACTGTGTGCAAGAGAAAAAATCAATTCTTTGAAAATATTTTCTACCATGCTTTACATTTAACTCTTTTTAGTGAGGCTAGGGAAGTTTAACATAAAAAACCCCAGGATATTATTTATCCCAGGGTTTTTTTGTGGTGGTAGTGTTTTTTTGTTGTTGGGGTTGTTTGGTTGGTTGGTTNTTTTGATAATCAAAGACTTAAAAAGTGGGTGCATATGTGCTTATAAAACTGTATGTTCCATTTGGTTTTGCAAGGATTATTTTCCTTGCTAAGTTATCTTCAGCCTTTGCAATCTAATTTTGTCTCCAGCTTGAACAAAAAAATGCTGGCAGAGAGTAAAGGTAGCTACAGTTCAGGAATCTCACAGAATCTCAGAACGGGTCAGACTGGAAGGGACCACAGTGGTTCATCTGCTCCAACCTCCCTGCTCAAGCTGGGCCATCCTTAGAGCACAGGACACAGGATTGTGCCCAGGTGGCTATTGATTCTCTCCAGTGAGGGAGACTCCACAACATCTCTGGGCAACAGTTCCAGGGCTGAGTCACCCACAGAGTAAAAATGTTCTTCCTCATGTTCAGGTGAAACTTCTGTGCATCAGTTTCTACCCATTGCCTCTTGTCCCAGTTGCTTGGCACCACTGACAAGAGCCTGGTCCATCCTCTTGACACCNCTTTTTTTCTGCTTAAATGATATGGAAAGCCTGCAGAAAAGTGCTAATGGATTTTGAATATGTATTTCCTTTTTTAGGTGCAGGGACCAGAATAAACTTCTGTCCTGTCCTGTGAACTGTATATTACAATGTGTGTCTCTTTCTATATATAATATATTTTATATTATATTATATTATAGTATATNTCAGTTTCTACCCATTGCCTCTTGTCCCAGTTGCTTGGCACCACTGACAAGAGCCTGGTCCATCCTCTTGACACCCTCCCTTTGGATACTTGTACACACTGATAAAAGTTCCTTCTCACTCATCTCTTTTTGAGGCTGAACAGGCCCAGCTCCCTCAGCCTGTCCTTATAACAGAGATGCTCCAACCCCTTCATCATCTTCATTGCCCTGCACTAGAACCTCTCCAGGAGCTCCATGTGCTGAGGTGCCCAGCACTGGACACAGCACTCCAGATGTACCTCACCAGGGCTGAGCAGAGGGACAGGATCTGCTGGCAAAGCTCTTCCTAATGCACCCAGGACCCCACTGGCCTTCTTGGCCACAAGGACACTGCTGGCTCAGGGTCCACCAGGACCCCCAGGTCCTTCTCTGCAGAGCTGCCTTCCAGCAGGTCAGCCCCCAGCCTGTGCTGATGACTGGAGTTATTATTCTGCAGGTGCAGGAGCCTGCATTTGCCTTTGCTGAACTGCATTAGGTTTTCCCCTGCTCAACTCTCAAGCCTGCCCAGGTTAAATTTCCTCTGCTGTTACATGCAGAAATTGCAGTGTTCAAACCTTAAGGGTAAGTCAAGCCCAGCCCAGTGAAATCTCACTGCACCAACAGAGAATGTTTTAAAATAGAAAGGTCACTGAAAGGTATATGCATCTTCACAGGCCCCAGAAAGACTATCATGTTATAATATCATGCTTCTAAATTTATTTCTTATTTGTCAAATAAGCCCAGTAATGGAAAACTTTAGCTCAAAGAAAGAAAGCAACTGCAAAGTGATCAAAACAGTCCAGGCAAAACCTGCAGCTGTCTTCCCAGAAACTTCTTGTTTACTTAGTTCATCACAAAAGCAGTTGTCTGTCATGTACATCACATAGGTGAAGGTACTGATTGTGGTGCTCTAGGCTAAATAAACACAAGCATGGAGCAGAATGTCACCAGCAGAATAGATAGAATTCAACTCTCTTTCAATATGGAATCAAGTCTCAGGACACAGCTGATGAAACAATAATTGAAAAATAAAAAGGATGTGTTCTGGTGCAGAAGTGCCAGGAAATATTTTTCTTTTTCCTCTGCAAGAAGAAATAAAACAGATTTCAGAAATAACCCAGTTCAACAAAGGGAAAAACAGAAGGTTTTTTATAAATAATAATAATTGCAAGATAGACCAGACATGCTAGATGAATTTTGAGGGTATATCTGCCTTGGGTGTCGGAAATCCAAATAGATCTTGCAATTCTTTTGTCAGGCTAGTCTAAACACTTTATCTTGGCCCTATTGGTCCCTTTGGGGTGCTGCTTTCAGGTTTTCTTTAAGCTGCACAAATGTTCGCCGCAGCAGAGGTTTGTTCAGTTACTGAACATTCCTGGTTTCAGCCAATCCTGCTGCAAACCCTGTCCCCAAAGAGGGAGTTTTGGATAAATTTGAAAATTGTATATATTATTTTTTAGGCAGAAACAGAAAAAACATTGCCTGTAACTGACGTTGTCCCTCTGAAAGTGAAGTTTGAAACTTTCAGTTCAAGTGACTAGAACAGCCACTACAGACAAGAATTTTAGTTATACATGTTCTACAGCTGGATCTCATGTAGAAAAGAAAATATTTTCTTTATGACATCTCACACAAATCCATATTTAACTACATAAAAAAGAACCTTAAATAAGAGAAACACCTTATGTGTAAGTTCTATTATACTTTATTTTCATTAAATGAGAGTGGTTTTTTACTTTCTTATACTCCAATATCTCTGTTATTATTGTTCAAACTGTTTATAAGCCAAAAATGGTAGAACCTGAAACAAACAAGAAATAGGCAAATCAAAAGCAAAAAAATATAAAAGAAAACTTCCACACAATGTTGTCTTAATTATGTTTTTGCTAACAGTAGAGGTGATTTTACCACTCAGTTCAAAGGAATCAGGATTAGGAACAGTTTAAGAGTCCTTGAAAATCCCAAGTTATGGACACTGCAATTGATTTGTACCCCTATCAAGAAATAAATGTTTTTTAAGCAATATGCAGCAGAACAGGAAACAAACAATCAGAAAGTGCTAATATCCACTGAAGTCTGTAACATTCCTCAGAGATGAAATTTATGAGTGAAAAAAAAATATTTTCTACACAAAGAATTACATTTCATTAGCATGCATAAATATATTCTGCTTGCTACAGAATAAATCCAAAATCCTTGGGAAAATGCAGTGTATCAAACCAGAAGTGCTGCTTTGCAAGAGAAACATTTTCTTGTTGTTGTTGCTCTCATAGAACTCTTCCCTTCCCTTTAGCAGCCTATTTTTTGGCTGGGTATTGTATTTTGCTTTATTTTTCCTTGGCTTTTTGATTCCTTGGATGGGAATAAAATAAAGTCAGTGTGTGCTGTATTTGAATGCTGAGCTCCATGGACTGTTCCAGCAGTCTATCTTTGATGCCCTATTTACAAAGTATTGCCATCGATTGCTCTAATTGTTTGATCCTGGTGCATCCATTTTAGGTTTAGCAAGTTAAGATTTTATTCCCCATTCAGAGTAATTGAATTCAGTTCATTTAATTTATGACTCTAAGGGCTTGGTGTGTTCTGTATGCACGTAAAATGCCTTTGTGTACTATGACTGATGCACTCCTAGGGATTATTTAATCCAGTGGGTCATGTTAGTTTTCAGACTATTGCCATTGGGATAAGGCAGGCCATACACAGAGGTAGTTGGGATGGATCCTTAGGGAGCAAGCTAATAGCAGGTCAGTAGCTCGTGTCTAACACATCACATGATGTGGTGTGAGGGCTGTGTTTCAAAAGCAAGTTGTTGGTAACTGGTTCCTCACAGAATCAAACAGAAACAAGAGCTGTACAGGCACAGAGGACCTCTGAAGATCATCAGAAACCAAACACTATTGGAAGCCTGTGAAATCCAATGTAGATTGTGTTGAATAAATTTCCTTAAAACAGTGCTTTTTATACCTTTTCACATCGAGAACAACCCATCCACCCTCCCTAGAAGGTTCAATTTAATTTTTGATAGGAGCCACTGCAATCTGTAGTTATAGCTAAGGACCTTCACCAGAAAAATAAAATCATTGTAGCAGCTTTTAAAGCCAGTTTTGTACTTTGGAAAAATAGATGCTGTGGCATCTGATAAAGGACACATCAGAGAAATTTTTAGTAACATTTGTTCCATGAAGATAACAGTAGCACAGCACTTCCTAGTCTAATTGCATTTGTGATATATATATAAACCCAATGTGTATTTATAGCTCTTACACAATGGCATTCTGCCTTCCCTCTTGATGTTTTATCCTTAACCAATGAAGTCTTCTCTGCAGCAAAATTTGCCAGAAAAAAAAATTAAGTGTAGTTTTTCAGCTCTGAACTAAATAAAGGAAACCAACTTCCCCACCTGCTGTGGCTGGCTGAATAGAGAGAGAAAAGCAGTGTTAATTCAAAACAAAATCACACAGTGAAATCCATTCACAGCTATTCTCATGTTCTGCTTGCTTTCCACAAGGAACTAAAAACATCTGTCTGAAGCAAATTTTCTTTCCGAGGGGGTGCCTTTGTGAACGTGGTTTCATTGGGAACACACCTGCCATTCAGTGAGCAAATATGTGCTCTGATCTCCCATGGATCCTGCCTTCCACCGTGGCTTCCAAAATATCTGGGGTGTGTGTCAGCTCTGCATATTACTAAACCCTCACTAGGGCATGGCAGATGAAATAAATAATCTTTTTGTAATGCTAGAAATCTCTGCTTGCTAGCATAAAGCTACAATTATCCCATATAAAGAGGCTGACTTTCCACAATTTTTAGCCATTTTCAAATAACTGCATTACCTCACATTTCCATGTGAGGCAAGAACTCACAGATGCTGATTTATAAACACTGTGACATTCAGAATGAAAGGTAAGATTACTGCTACTGACCCAAATGACAATATTTCTGATTTCTGTGAAGTCCAGTTCAATTACTTTAAGGATCAATGGCCCCATTAACACCAGAGAGAAAGTGCAGCTGGACATTATGATTATTTTTAGTTCTCTTTCTTATCCATAATAAGTGTGGCAAAACATGAGATAACTTTGACCTTTCACCTGATCCTCCAAAGCATTCTTCAGGCTTCCTAGAAGTTGAGTTCTTCTTACTTAAACTTGAAATAAATAACTTTATTATGTCTTTCGTATAGCTTTCAAATGTCAGCTTTGACCCTGAAAGTACAGAATTACAGAAGTTTGTGTCTTCATGGAGATAATGCCTATTTACCTCACAGTTTTACCACAGATGATTTAGTTCCTGGGTTTTTTTTAAATAATGAAAAAAAAATTGATTATCACCTGTAAAGGTGAGATTTCATCTTGTATACAAGTTTTAAATGACAACAAAAGGTCTTCTAAAGTTTCTTCATAAATATCTCTTTAATGAAGCATCCAGATATCTATATCCTCTTCCCATATCTTCCAGAAAGGTTGAGGATAGACTGCCATTACCTCAGACTGTAGTTTGATGTTCTTTCTGAATATGGACACATCCCCCATTTTCATGTGCACTTCTACTTCTCCATTTTTGGAGAAGTGACAGAAAACAGAAACTTCTCAATTTTTGCATTTTAAGTACTAAATCTATTTTTCTAGTGTCATATCTTAGGATCTTTCCTGTGTAGATATCATACCCAAACACCTCAAATCTTCAAAGTGAAAGTCTTAGTGTCACAATGTTACAGTGATGAACTAAGGAATTATACTCATTTTGATGGAAAGGGGAATAAGAAGCACAAAATGTAAGTGCATTTTGCAAGATAATATCAAATGAACCTGTCACCCAGGAAGAGCAAAAACTCACTTCTCACTAATCTGTGCCTATCATCAGGGTCACAGGATGATCACTGAAGCTGCAGGCAAACTGCTCCTCAAGATTGCTGATCCTAGGGAATGCCTAAATAATGTGCTCAGTGGCAAGATAACTTCACCATCAGAGCTCTGGTAAACTGTAATAAAAAACATTTTCATGCAAGTTCCATGTCTCTTTTCTATCTGTGACTGCATTATCCCAAGCTGATCATATTACACTTCATTCATGACATTGTACTTTTCCATGATGGGAAACCATGTACAGGGACTGATTCTTGAGACACCAGTCCCCAGCTAGTCAGACACCAATAAAAGGAAAGGAGGAACCAAGTGGGCTCTAGGTGCACTGCTGATCTCCTTACTGCAGGCTGTATCAGGGTGATGCTGCTCCAAGAAGGCAAAAGCAAAAAAATTAAAAGATGGACCTCTGCCATTTCCCTTTGTTGTATTGCCTCTGGCTTTGCACAGCATTTGGATGAGAGTGGTAATGCATGACATCCAAGATGAAGAGGTGAGATAGTGAAGGGAAACAATCAGCAGGAGAAACAAGAAAGGAAGATGGATTGACAGTTTTTTCATTATTTTAAGTCATAATAGTATCAGGCGTAGCAATGTTCTGAAAATATCTTGCTTTTGGTTATCCTGGTGCACATTCAGCACATGATATCTGTGATTTTCTAGAAATCTATCTGTGAATGTGGATACAGATTTAAATGTTTCTGCTGAAAAATGAAAAAAAGAAAAAAGAAAAAAAAAGACAAAAAAAGGGGGAAAAACGAACAAATAATTAAAAGAGGTGTTCATAGCACATAAAGAACTAGTTTACACCTTGATCTGACCTATCTAGGTCAGACACAAAATTGTGATATCCCAAACCAAATTGTTTGTACACCAAAGGCACTAAAAACAGTAAAATATTTTCTTATTCTTCACTTTTCTTCTCTTTCTTTTGTGGTATTCCACATGTCTGTGCCATAGCTCTTTCTATACATAATTCTATCCCACAGGTGTCTTACCATCCTTCCTACAGATACACTCATAATAGATGTCAATTTTAAGATCAGTAGAGTAACAGAATAGGAAAAAAAGAAATGCACTATTTGATCAATTGACTTGAAAACAGATGCCATCTTTTCCAAAAGACCCTTTTCTGGTCTGTTTGGGTATGCCACATTTAAGGGGTTAAAGGCCTCTGCATACCAGCTGGGAAAGCAGAAATATGTAGCTCCATGCTGGAAGGAGATAAGGGAGACTGTGAAATGCTAGACAAGAGAAGAAATTTTAGCTGGGAGTAGGTCACTCTTCTTTCATAGAGCAATGGCTATTAATAATTTTCTGCAGCTTACATTTCCCTCTCAGCAGAGTATTTATCACTTCAGGTTACTGTTGTATAATAGTAAATTCTTAAGGTTTGCTTTTCTATTAGGTCAAAAAGTGCCAGATAGCTTTACAGCATGTCCAAATAATTCAACATCTCACACAAAAAAAAAAAAAAAAAAAGGTTGTAGCAACTATTAATATGTGTGGCCCTCAAGGCTAACATAAGAAAACTGGAGCCTTTATTATTTTTTTTATTAGTTTCTAGAATGTGGGTTTGCTGAGGTGTGAGTGCAGGATGGTGTAAATTTTTAAACAGTGGCAGTCTCAGCAGCTATGCAGAGTTCTGTAAATACAGCTTGTCTCAGAGGACTGTAGTATTTGAGCCGTGTTCTCCATTGGAACAGCACAAGAGAACTTTCTATTAATTTGTGGCATTTAGGGGTGTTCAGTAGCTGCTCACACCTTCCATAAAAAATCCAGAAGCAAGCCTAGCATCAACCATCAGCACCACTGGGGATGAGCAGATGGAGTTATCCCTGAAATGAAAAAATTATATCTAGGCGGTTTTGGCTTCTCCTCCCTGCTTCATCCCCTCGTCCCCCACCTCCTGTCCATGAAGGAAAGGAAAGAGTTAAGATGTATTCTTATGTTTCTTAAGCTGAACAAGCCTGAGTTATTTGAAAGAGGCTGTCTGAATGCCAGATTACAGGATGGAAACCCACAAGTGTTTTCAGTGCTACAGTGCATTACAGATTCAAAGTCCTGTTGACTGCATTCCTGAGCTGATTCCACTGCTCCTTTAGGTAGGAAGTAGGGAACAACTTGGTCTGAGAAACTCTTATGTGAAAATCACCTTGAAATTCCTGTATGTGTTACAGCTTTTAGGAAATATGTGATATTTTCTTCTCATCTTACACAGGGCATGAGTTTACTTTATGGACAATGCATCTGAGTGCTCAGTTTATCCCTCACACTCCGAGTCAGCAGACAGGACTGGAAAATTCATGTGGAAAGATAAGTTTTATTTGGCTGCAAATTTTTTCTGTTGCAGGAGTTCCTTATATTTTTTAATAGCAGAATATACATGCTAATATGATATGTGGTAATGTTCTACAGAAAAAAAAAATAAAGAGGAAGAAAATGAAGGTAGAAGTAGGGCTGTGAAGTGTGATAGGACAGGGAAGGGACAGAGCAAATCTAATAAATCTTAGTATAAAGTGAATGGCTGGTCAAATTTTTTAATTGCAGTTGTGATGCTGCCTACATGCTGTGGGAAATATGAGAGTAGAAATGGAAGCCATTCAACAAGATTCAGATTAATTCAACAAGATGTAATTGTCTCGGGGACAAATCATTTTGAAATAAGTGACACTTTAAGTCACGAATATGGTGGTAAGGATTTGGGTCATTAGTAAAATCAGAAAAGATAGAGGGAGAGTTGAAGGGTGCAGGAGAAAAATATTGTATGGTAAGTGAATACATGTTAGGATTGTGGAATAGGTAACTTGGGCTGATTTGGACAGATGAAAGCTTTGAAGAAAAAATGAGAAAAACATGAAATGAGATAATAAAGAGCAGGTTTCAGAAAAAAAGTTTAGGCTAGACTAAAAAGTTATCTTTATTTCAAAAGATAACTGTGTTTTGTAGCAGATATATCTTAAAAGATCTAATTGATCTAGATTATTGCATAATTCACCTTTTAATAAAACTCACAATAATTCCATATGGAGATTTGCTAGGAAAAATTGAGATAAATATAAAAGGCTTAAAGTGCATACAGCTAACAAGAAAAAAAGAAATGGTTAATGCTGAACTGAAAAGTCTTAAGCTTAAGTGCTTAGAGTGAAAATATTAAAGAATCATTTTCAAGATGCAGGTCCTTTGATGTTGTGATTAGTAAACTTCACAAAAAAGTAGAAATGTTCTATGTGTTGAATATTTGGAAATGGCAGGTAGTGTTAATATGGAGTAGTAAAGGATGTTACTCAGAGATCGTTGGCATCAGGACTGATGTAATGTAAATAGAACAGCATACAAAATTATGGCCTATGAAGGGCTTTAATTATTAAAGGCTAATAAATGAAATCAAGCAAAGCCCTTGTAATAATCTTAGAGCTTATCAGTGGGATGCCATGGGAAGGAAGTGTATCTGAGTGCATTCATCAATCACGGGATAATTTGTGTGCTGCCATTGTGAAGTGATGGTGAAAAAAGCCAGTAAAAGACTGGGATATGTCAGGGGAGACATTTCCAGTGGAGGAAGGGGGAATATTAATGCGACTGTGGCAGCCTTGGATGAGACCTGATCTGGAATATTGTGTTCAATTCCTCATTCATAGTCAGGCGAGATGAATTTGAAAAAGTGCAAGAAACAGGCTGTTATAATTCTCAGGGGAAGGAAGACTCTGTTTCATGAAAGGATGCTGAAAGAGCTTAGAATTTTAGCAGAACAAAAGCAGAGAAGGGATAAGATTGCTGTCTTTAAATACATCAGGATAGTAAAGCCGGAGACAGGAAGGAAGTGTTTAACTTAAAGAACAGTATTGGCTCAGGAACAAGTGGGAACAAACTGTCCATGAATAAATTTAAACTGGGAAGGAAATGAGGGCAAAATGCTCTGGTTTTTAATAAAAGAATTTTTGGAAATTGTTTATGTTATATTTTTTTGCATTTTTTATTTTACAGCATAGCATAGCGCAGCATAGCATCATAAGATTGCTTTCCATAATAGTGTCGTAGGAATTTTGCTCCAATTGTCTGTTTCTTATTTTGTGTGAATGTGTAAATGCCTGCATGTATAAATATTTAATTTGCAGTAAAATTGGAGGTCATCTGGGATTATTTAAACAGAGATGCAAAAGCCAGGCCAACTTTGTATTTACACAATATTTCGAGTCAGGGATTTTCTGAGTAGATACACTTACTACTCTGAAAGGAGGTAAATGTTGCTTTAGAAAAAATATACCTAAGCATCATACCTATAATATTTATATAAAGTTGTGGATTGAACTTTGCATTCTGTTCCTACACTCCAACCAATTTTGTTGGCTTAGCCAGAGCACAGAGAGAGAGATTAAAACTGATAACAAGTAAGGATACAAATATACCTTCATGGTTCCATAATCTGTTTTTTGTTCTACAAAGAAAAGAAAAACCTCTCTGTCTCTGACCAGTTGGGGTTTGGGATTTCTTGGTTTGTGGTTTTGTTGGGCTTTTTTTTCTCCATAGGAACTCATTAACTTTTTAGGAGTAAATGGATTTGAGTGGGAAGATGGTAAAGGAGTCTATTATTCTAGTCTAGAAGTGATACAGCCTACCTAGAAGATGGTGTGGGAGAGTACATGGTCAGTTTTGGGGGAGTAGAATTGTGTTATATTAAGCACTCTCAGAGAATACCCAGAGTATGGAATTGAGATAAGAGTGTGACTTAGAGGGATTTTAATGTAAAAGTGGAAACCTTAGAAGATAGGCTACAAAATTAAGTAATGGAGGAAAAACATCTGCAAAGCCTTCAGAGGCTCAGATGCTGGCTTTTTGTATGCTCTTTGATAAGGCTGGAGGTGAGGGTGAAATGTTGAGGGAAGTTTTTCACATTTCCAGTGAAAAAGCAGTGAAGTTCACAGGAATATGTGTTCAGAGATGGATCAGTCTTTTGTAATGTAAAAGGAGTTGATTTTTTGAGAAAATGTCCCAGAAAGATTGGCTGATTTTGTCCTCCCATTAAAGATAAAAATATTTTGTGATGCTTTAGCTGCTTCAACACAGTAGTGTTCCTTGGACACGTGTGTTACACAGAAAGAGGGTATGAGGGTTTAGCATCAAACAGTTGCACAGTCTACCACCTGGTGAGCTGACCTGCTTTTTCTGAGTGCTGTTGCTCAGAGACACAGCAGAAATGCAGATCATTGTTTGTGCTCTTCTTTCTCTGCCCTTGAATTGGCTTTTGGTCTCCCGTTGTTTATTCATGTCTCCATTCCTCACTGTTTTGTTGTATTCAAACAGTATACTTATTTGCCCTTTCAAAATGATCATACCTCCGTTTAAAATTTTAAACAAGCACAGTTTACTTTGCCACCAGTTTTCAATATCATTAACTTTTGCATTACTTACGTTCTTGTTTCTATAAATGGCAGATGAAATTTACCATTTTCTGAGATAGTGTCAATTTTCTGAGTATTTTCTTCAACATTATTTCTGACTGCTCTCAGGCCACCATATCAGTAATGGATGGAAAAGCTAGAGCCACAGTTCTTAGAAAAAAAATTAGGACAGATCATAGAGTTATATTTGTTTAAAGTGAAATTGGCCTATTCACCATTTACTGCAAAATTTTTTGCATGGATATGATTAGAGGCAATATATGTGCATTAATTGACAACCAGACAAGACCATCCCAAAGAGCTCCCCAACCAAGACCTAATTTTACCTTTTCTGTTACTTGAATTGGACAATATATGCTAGTGAAAAGAGGAGATGGGAAGTGGCCCCGTCAGTACAGATACACCCAAGATTTTTGCCATGTGCCATTCTGCTTCTGGTTCATGCTATCGCCATCATTTTGTACCAGTGATTTTACTGAGAGTCAGAAAAAAACTTCTAGCAGTCTTAGTTTGCAAGTTTCTTTAGTAATTTCGTGTTAAAATAAAACCACCACATTTTTGGTTAAGCTGTATGGTTTTATCTTCTTTGCTTTTAACATGTCTAATATGGTGTGGGGTCAATGCCATTGGTCTTGCACTCCTTTCTTCCTAAGAAAACTCATAAGTGAAAATTGAAAATAATCCTCAAACTGCAACTTGAATTTGAATCAGTGTGGTTGTTTTCTTATATGAGTCTGCCAATAGTTTATATTATATGTAGGAAAACCATGACCTTCAATGAGATGGCAAATGAGAAATTTCCAAGAAGTGCCCTTTCAGTAGTGAATTGACTAAATATTTCACTGCTGCTGAGCTGCAGAGCTGATCTGCTATTTTAGAGTGTCCCGTAGGGACCAAGTGTGGGTACCACTTGTCAAATTATTTTGAAATAATGTGGTTTACTTTCAGAATTGCAAGTCTCTTTCTGCTATAATTTCTTCATGAACAAAGAAATCTTTCAGGCATGGTTGGCAGAGATAGTGATTGTTCTCAACACTAGTTTAATTTGAATCTCTGAATGGAGAGTTAAGGACCTGTGCATTGCAGGAAGTCTGCCTGGGTTACCTGCTTCTCTCTGTGGTGTCTAATTTGCATGGAGGTAAGAAACTCCCCATGTCTCATTGCCTCCTCTGATTCTAAAGAGAGCAGGATGTCTGATTCCTTCTCACCCAGTGTTGTATTATCTTGAATAAGAAAGATATGAGCAGAGCAGGAGAAATAGTCATAGCAGTAGCTGAATTCAATATGAAAATAACTCAAGAAATTGTACTGAAGCAATGTATTTGTGGCCCAGATTTTTAAATGCCTCTTCATAGCAGCTTTTATTTATTCTCTGAGATGTCCTAACCATCATAANAGCTGGGTAAATTCTTATTTAACTCATATAATCACAGAAAATTTCCTTGAATTTCTTTCTCTCTTCTGAATTATTTCTTACACACAATAGTTAATATTGTACAATACATTAGGGGCCCCATTACCCTGACAAAAGTCATTGCTTTTAAATTAACCTGAATGTAGAAGGTAGAATTCCATGTGCAAGACTTAATATAATGTTAATTTCTCTGGAAGTTGTAAAGCACTCAGAAAACCCAAAAAAAACCATATGAAACATATGTTGGTTCTAGAGGGTTTGTTTTCCCTTCTGGTTTATTAGGCAGAACTCCCATTGCTTCACTAGTTTTAGGGCCTGTTTCTGGGCTTTGCCACAGGGCTGCCTGAAGAAGATTCAGGACAATGCTTGCTCTTATTGACCTTGGTTTAGTGAAATGGGAAGCTGCATTCTCCTTCAAACAACAATCTGACCATTTCATAGGAAACCACATAAACTTCTTTATCTTCAGTTTTGACCATGCTTCTTTCACCAAACTATTGCCTAAGATGGGATTCATTTCAGCTGCTCCTAGATTTCCACATGTAGGGTGTTAAGAATACATCCAAACTAGGCAATCTTTGCTCCTTTCTAGTACTGGAGAGAAACAGGCACTTTAAGGGCAGTTCATGTGACCTAGTTTAGCTGTTTGCTTTTGGATGAGATGAATCAGAATACACATTTCATCAGGCTGAGTCACCCTGTTTCAACTAAAGGGTATTTGGTCGTTAATAGCTCTCCTGTGGGGCTCCTGGGAGCCCAGAAGTGTTTGCTTTCCCTGGGATAGTGCTGGTCACCACGTTGTCTCTAGCGCTGGGATAAGCTCCACATACTCCAGAGGCAGCTGTATCCATTGGGTAGGGAATACCATGTTACAGAATGGGGAACATTTCTCTGTTCTTGGTAGTCCTGAACCTGTATCTTTTGCATAAAAAGCAGACAAACTTGCCAAGGAGGTGGAAAATACCACTGATGCTGAGATTAAACTTGTAACATATAAATCAATCAATCAATCAATCAATCAATCACTTTTTTCAGCTTTTGGACTCGCCTGTGCATTGTGTTATTTTAACTGGGGTCATAATTCCCATGATTTCAAAAAATGTAATTTAGTGATTAAAATAATTACTCTGTCTCATCTAATTTATGCCATCATTGTATTCAACCCAGAGCTCCTGTGTGTTTCATATGTGCTCTCAGCACAGATAGTACAAATGTGGTGTGTCAGCATCCTTTGAAAGGGCATAAAAAAGAGACTGGTGAATTCTATAACAGTTCTCACATAAAAGAAGGGAAAGATTTCTTCCCCTCCTCCCCCATCCATCCCTGATCTATCTATGTACTTCCTCCCTTGGAGTACCTGGGTAGTCTTGATCATTTTTTTTTCTGTGAGAAATCTTGTCTGGTTTCCTTTTTCTGCTGGATTAGGGGGTAGAATTTGCACACTGAGGGGCAGCAGGAGCAGCAGAGCTGGCTCAGAGGAATGGCTTTTCAGAAGCAACTAGCTATTAGACTAGTTAAATCTATCTTGTCAGAGTGCACCCTGCATCACACCACGTGGTAAAACATTCTTCTATACTGTGAAAAATCTGAGTTAAGCCTTCTCTATTTATTTACCTCAATCCATCTTTGCTTCTGTGATGCTGGCAAAGAACTCTGTGTGATCAGTGGCTGAGCCTCTGACTTTCTTCTCACAGTCCACTTGTGATGCTGCAGAGCAAAAAGTAACTCTGGCAATGCTCACGATATGGATTGGTTATTCTGATGCTTTTAGCTCTTTATGCCTGTTATATTTGGGCCAAAATTTTAAAATACAGCATAAATTTTGGGGTCTCAAATTGGCATAAGTCTGGCACTCAGAAACAGAGTGCCTATTTTTCAAAGAATTAGTAGATATGTACAGCTCCTCTAGCTACACTGGGGTGGGGGAAGAACTCCAGAAAATGATGAGGGTGAGGGAAGGATGGTTGCATTTCATTTGTATGCAGGTGGGCTTGAAGTCACTGAAACCTGCAGGAGACCACCAATTCTGAAAATCTGATGTTGGGCTTATCAAAGTAGTTTATCAAAAATAGGTTCACAGAAAGCATATTTATAAAGTATTTTCATGCTCAGTGAAACCTACAGCAGTAAATTAACTGTTGGAGGATTTGTGTGAAATAAAAGAGACGTATTTTGCTTGGAAAGGGACTTGCTTCAACTCACTGTTGGAAGAGATAGCAGACATGGAAACAATTTCTCAATGCATGTGAGAGAGGGTCACAAAGACTAAGGAAGGATTTGAATCTGACAAGTTAATTTACAGTTTCTGGACTGTAAATTAACCAACCAACACAAATTAGAAGCAGTGATTACCTCTATGAAATGAGTTTGCAGGCTGCTAAAGATGCTGACTGTTAATGACCGGCTCTAATCTGATGGACATATTTACTCAGAAGAATATTATCGAGATTTACCAGTTTGAGAACTGTGTCAACTCAAAAAAACTCTCACAGAGCTGTAAGATGGCCAAAAAAGCAATTCAGAGAATGAAAAATCTGCTAAATGAACAATCGTGGTGAAACATGAGATTATGACAGTGTAGAAATGTATAATTATATGGATAGACTTTCCCAGAATAGATTATTTATTTTTGCAAGTAAATTTGAACATGTAGTTGATGTTTGACCTCACTGAGAAGAGTAACAGAACACCTACAGCTATTATTTCAATAGTTACTACTGAAAAGAGGGCTTCTACACCTGAAAGTAGGTGATAGCAGGCTTGAATTTCAGAGCTGTGTTGGATACAGGCAACTTGACATGTTGTTCTTTTTCTGTTTCATTGCTTTCATTCCATGATATCCATGAGGTAGTGCTAAAAAAGGATTTAAGAAGTAAAACATTTGACTTGCATTTTTAAACTATGCAATTTATGGAATTTTAAAAAGGTAATAAAAAGAATATTTTTGCTTTGAAAAGCTTCTTTAAAAATGAAGAAAGTAGAGTTGATGATAATCAGCTTTTCTGGAGGATGGAGGAATCTGAAAAATAGAAAATTTGAAGTTTTGCTTTCCCTGTATTTTTTTTTCATGAAGAAGTTTAATGAAGACCTAGCAAATATAATTGTAATGTCATAAGGTGTGCAACAATAAAAAATGCTACAAAGTATGCAACCAGACACTTCAAAGGTCAAGGTTGTAGGAAGCACATAAAACTGATCAAACCCTTAAAACTGTTCTTGGTTGTGCAGGTTTCTTTATATCATTTTTGGAAAGTCAAGTCATTTTAACCTTAGCAAATATCGAAGATGCTGA
This sequence comes from Rhipidura dahli, assembly GCA_013399225.1. Classification (NCBI taxonomy): domain Eukaryota; kingdom Metazoa; phylum Chordata; class Aves; order Passeriformes; family Rhipiduridae; genus Rhipidura; species Rhipidura dahli. The sequence continues at coordinate 998,622 of VXAC01007003.1, forward strand.
GTTCACAGCTGCTTTTATCACGTGTTTAAAAATTTAAGACTAAAATGTCCTTCTCTCATGGAAATAGCACCAGATGTTATTCTAGTGGTGGGCTTTCACCCCAACACTATTCCTGGTTTCTTACATCTGAGGGAGATATCCAATGCAGCATAAACAGCTATGGAATAATGACAGAAATACTGTAGTCATCAGTTATAATCACAATTGAATCAAAAGTATAAATGTTCCAAAGTAAGTCTAGGAGGCTAAAAATAGGGTTATTTATAATAACTGTTTTCAAACTGGCCGTGGACTACATTTGCTGTTTTAAGCCAGGAAGAAGTGCAGAGTGAGGTGGATTTCTGCTCGAGAAATAATTCAATGTCCTTGGATAAGGTTGGGAACAGACAGGTGTTACAGCTCATGGTACCTCTGCTTACCAAACTGCTTAGCAGCTCAGACCTTCCTGTGTCTTCAGGGGCTTTGACCCCAGCTGCCCACTTGAATAATTGCGTTGAAGATGCTGCTTCCATTCAGAGATACAATTTCCCCTGTGCTTTGAAACTTTCCTTAAATTTGGAAGCATTTGAAACTTCCCCAGCTTTGGGGCTCAGAGACCCACCAGCAGCACTGCCACATTTTTATATTCCTAGCTGCAGTGCCTAAGTTCCTAGACCCTCTGCACCTCTCTCCTGTGTGCTTACTAACAGCAAGTAGCCTGGAAGGAGAAATATTTAGAGGTCTAAAATAGGTCAGAGGAACCTCTCCTTAATATATGCATACTTTTTACATTTTCCCCCTTTTTCTTTATTCATTTTGGAGTGAGTCACTCCAACATCTGACTTGTAGGTATGTAAAAATAGGAGAGACAAATCCAATCTCTTCTTTAAAAATGATTCTTGGATTGCAAGTGACTTCAGTGCAAGATAATGACAGAGAACCAGTGGGATGGTTCACGTGGTGTGGTTTGATTCAGGACAAGCTACCATCTGACACCACGTAGAGCAAATGTCCTTTTATTACCTTTGCCATTTTTCACTGGCAATTTTCTTTTTTTTAAAAGGGAATAATAGAACCTCTATAATGCTTAAATTTCATTTAGACCTTCAAATCAAATTCATTACATTAAAAAAAAAAATCAGTGCAACATTTTATATTTAAAAGGTAGTGATGATAAAAAGCTTCAGCAAAAAAAAAAAAAAAATTTGCAAAGATATGTTTAGCATAACATGGTTTGGATATAGACATTAAAGTTATCTCTTCTTTCAGATATTTTTTGCAGCACTTATATTTTATACATCTTAATCACATGATGTTATACAGTCAAAATAATCAAAAGCTCAGGATGAGGCTAAGGATGAGTGTAGAATAAATCATTACTGTTGCAAGGTTTGAGTTAGTGATGGATCATATAGGACACCTGTGGTGCAACCATTTGAAAAGATGTCAACACGGAAGAAATTTATTAGAAATATTCTTTTCTGGTATAAGGAAAAATATATGAGTTTTCCTGGGAAGAAGAAATAGTATCAGCCTTCTCAATTGAATAATAAACTGTCAAATCAGCACATGTTAAAAGACAAATTAGAATCAAAGAAATTTTATTAACTTCTTTCGAATTAATGATTAAAAAACCTGTGCTTTGATTTAAACTTGGGAATGGGTTCTCTTTTCCTTCTTCAGTGTGTTTTGACAGGTATTTTGTCCTCACTTCTTTGCAAACTGTTTTTTTTTTTAATATTTATTTCATTATTTTTGTTTTTCTTCACTCTTCTTTGCTCTCAGAGCATGTATTTGATATTTTCAGCATGGAGTTGTTAGGAAACAGATGTTAGTGACAGAATTTTCTGCAATTTCAACAAGACTAATGAACAGATCATATTGTATAAGTTTGGAACCTAAGAATTCTGTTATTTATAAAATTGGTGTATCTGCTTCTTCAGTAGAGTATTTATGACAGAAAATCTAGACAAATATTTTTAGGACTTGATTTTGTAAACATTTACACATTATATTTTTTTTTTTTCATTTTTCTATATATAAAAAAGGAGTTGAAATTTCTAGGATAAAACGAGATGACTCTTCAACCTGCTTGTGGAAACCAATATTATCAGGCCTAAAACAAATCTTTTATAAAAAGTTCTCAGCAACCACTTTTGATGCTGAATGCACGTGCAACAATCAACACCTCCTCCTGCATCTCTTCTAAGAGGCTCTATTTATCTCTGTTTCCAAAACAGGTAATCTTGAGGATTCCTCATATATTTTTCTGTTTTCCTTCTCCACGTGTGAAACGCATGAAAAAGATCAAAGCAGCTTCACTGATCATGACTGGGAGGAAGCCTCCATTGTGAGATCTTGGGCTGTATAAACCAAGTAAATGACCATTGCTTTTTGTATATATATGTATGTGTATGCCTGCCTTGGAAGATCCCGAATTTGTTTGGTCTCACAAGCTGCACAGTTGCTGTACACACCAGCCAGCCAAAGGACTTCCTTGTAGTACTGTGAATATCAAGCTTATCATGTTATTATAACCTCTAAAATGATCTTAACCTCATCTTCTTCCTACCTTTTGCTATGTTTAAAGCTGAATGCAGCATTCCTTATTTACACACTCTACTTACCAGCCAAGCGTATTTGAAAAAAGAAAAATTGCTGTATCCCTTTTTGAGAAAGGCTTGCTGCCACTCTCACAGATGAATGAATTTGTATAGAGAGTGAGAAGACAGGCAGTGGATGTGAGGGGAATCCACAACACCTGCTCTAAGCCTTCCTTTCCCACTGTGCATTTCCCTGCCTGGAGCAGGATCAATATTATCATATATTTACACAACAGTGCATCAAAGTCCTTGGAAATAACTGTTTTGGATAATTAAATAACTGCAAAGTGAAATTCTCTTAAAAATGTTTTCCACTGAGCTGGGATCAAAACAGTCATAATAACAGGAGTTGTCCTGGTCAAATAGTTTTGAAGTTTTCTGTATTAAGACAGGATGAAATGCACAGTGATAACTTCATTTTTCCCTCCCTCCAGTGTATAGCTGACAGGCCAAAACCAGGATATGACTGTCCTAGAACAGATGATAGTGGAGATCCTAAATCTATGTGTTCCAAAGAGTAAGACTTACTAGGTACTGCCTATAAAACCAAATTGTACTCCAACTGGGAAAGCTCTGTCTGGTGTCTTTGTCAAGCACTGTGGGTCCAAAGGTAGAAATAGACCCTAGAAATAGAGCAGGAAAATCTTCTGAGATGTGAATTGCTTACCTAGGTAGAAAGGGTAAAAATTATTTGATGCCATGACGTGATTTGTTTGCTTATTCTCTGGATTTTTTACATAAGAAGAATTCTTTAGGTTCTCTGAAGAGACTGCAGGGAAAAGTGGTGGGAGCTGAGGGTTAACTATTTTGTAGAGAGCTGAACTGAGGTGGTTCCAGAAGATGAGGGCAGGGCTGACTGATTTACTGGGCTTCCTGACGGGTGTAGAAGCAGGACTATGGTTGAAATGCATCAGTTTAAGTGTTTTCCTCAATCAACTGTGGCACAATGAGAGGTAAATTAGGAACCTGGTGAGCTACAGAGAGAAGGAGAGAGCATGTAACAAGAGGCCAGAGAGGGAGAATTTATTTCCAGCACAGGAATACATTTTTCTGGAATAGACTTTGTTACAGAGAAAAACATCTCCTCATCCAGACAGAACAGTGCTGTGGCTGAATCTACTCTCTCCTCTGGCTAATACTGTGTATTTTTGAGAAAAAATTGCTTTGATTGTTTAATTGCTTTAGTGGAAGGAAGTAAAAAATGCCCACAAACAAAAACACTCTTGCATGGCTTGAAATACTGGTGACTTCACTTGGATATTAATATTACCTTTGAATCACTAAATGAGTCCTGTAGTTCAGTGGGCGTTATTTTCTTCAATGGCAGACTGATGATGATGAGTCAAATCATGCAAACTTATTTCTAGGAGTGGAAAACTTTGGAAAGTGTTAATTGCATGCAAGTATTTCTTCTCTTTAGTGTTTCTTTGCATTTCTCTGGCAATGTAACCTGTGGAGGTGTAGGGATTCCTCACTGACCTCATTCTTGGTGTCCATATGGCAAAGCCAGAGCTTCCACTGGGCTCTGAAACAATTTGCACAGGGTCAAAACCAAGGCTTTTAGAAAGTCTGTTTTGCATTCCTTCTATAATGAAATATGCACAGATACACTGTTAGGAAGCTTCAAACAAACTGCTGTTTAAAATATTAAACACAGAAACTGTGATGAAGCCTATACCACCTTGTAATTTTCATTGACATTTGACCTAATTTACAGTGACTGCTGCTCAGTCCAGGTGGGTACTAAAGCACAGCTGTTCTTTAGATATTATTCTGTGAACCCTCCAGAGTCACTTCTAATTTGTTTGCCTTCCTTTTAAAGCACTAGCTCCTTTGTTAGGAAAACAAAAAGCAAAATAAATAATTTGCTATTGTTAACTTAGTGCCTAGTTAAGAAGGATGCATGGAATTATTCAGCTTTGAATTTCTTTTACTATGAAATATTTCTGCAATAGAATATGCTGATTTTATCTTTAATTTCCACTGAAGCACCTTGCTTGGTTTGCCTCTGTTTTATTATGGAACATAAAAATCTAAAGAAAGGGGTCAAATTCTCTATTGTTACCTGTAAGCACAATAAGGTCTTGTGAAATAGAATGTTTTTTCTTAAAGAAGAATGTAGATAATACCCCTAAGGGCTTCATTTCACTCCACGGGTGAAGCAACTTGATGAACCAATGAGTATGGGAATTTTAATTGAGCTGCATTGAGTAAATGAAATGAATTTCATATACAGAATGAAATACAGACTTCATATCATTATGATATGATGTGATGGCATAATGACACAAATTAAATTGTCTTCAGAGAGTTGATTTTAAGGCTGTGGCTGCTTCCTTGAGCAATGAATTTTGATCTGAGACTCAGGTAGCTCACTTCATCCAAAACATTGTGTAAAAATCCACTTCACTGACTTAATCTTGCAAACAATAATAGGGATTGGTATAACAGTATGAGTAAACTCATCACTACATGGATAAGTACCTGAGGAAACTGTCATCTGAACACCATTTACCATCTGAATAAATAATTAAGAGAGAAAGGACCAGAAAGAGAATCAAAAATTCAAGTGGATAGACAATTTAAAATCAATACATGTTCAGCTTGACTTGTTTATTCATTTGAAAGTTTTCTACTCACCCTTACAGCTCTAGCTATGTAAGGAAAAGTTTGGGACTGTTTATACAGAATATTGCTAAGAGGTTTTGAGAGGAAGAACCAGGGGCATTACATAAATCAGCAAGCAGATCATAAAGAAATGGGCAAACAATTTCCACCAAATAGTTCTTTCCAGAAAGAGAGAACTATTTTTTTTTTTTGCCACTTCCATACAAGTGCAACTGAAATATGCCTAGATTTATATTCACAGATTACCAAGGTTTTGTCTACAGAGAAAAACCCCAAGTTTGGTACTTGGTTTTCAAAGACAAGTTGAATTGTTAACATGTAAACATCATTGAAAATGTCTTTGTTCTTCCAATCACCTTTAAAATTAACCACAATTATGTCCTTCTTCTCTATCCAACTCTTCTTGCAGATGTAATATGTACTACTAGAGAAGAAAGTGAAAGCAGGAGAAAGGTGAATAGTCTTGATGATAATGAGCTGAGGTTGTGTTGACTCTGCTGTAAGGACAGGAATGTGGCACTGCAGCCTGGACCTAAGTTGTGCTGGTTCATTACGAGAGGCACAGAAATATATGGGATGAGAAAAATATCTTGAAGGGAATATTGAAGCCTAATCACCATGGAAAAACTGGTATGGATTGAAAAAAATAATCAAATGTGTTTTAGAGTAGCTGGATAAGAACCTAGAGAGAAAATACTAAATTGTATAAAATGAAACATGGTCCAATCCTTGATATAACTAAATGGGTTAAATGCAGGTTAGATCTTGGATGACAGGCTGATAAATCTGTGGCACACCATATTCCTGAGATATTTTCACACTGTTAAACAATAGTTGAACAGTTAAAAGTGCTTTTAGACAGTTAATCAGCAAAGGGAATGTTTGGTGCATTTTGTGCACAAAAGGACTGTGAGTTATCTGAAATCTGTGAAACTAAGGCTGCTTGGGATGTTTGGAAGTCACACTTTTGGTCCTGTTGGTGCTTTGGATGTTGCAAGAATGGTAAAATTATTCATATATTCAGTTGCAGTTTCATTTGGATATGAATACAAATAAGAGAAAACACTTGTTTTTATTTTTATGCAATATGCATTTGCACTAGGGTTGTGAGAAAAGTGCTTACCTCCAGATTCCACGGACAACTTTTCTTCTGCTGCATGCATACTACAGGTGTTCACCACAGCAGGTAGTTGTTAAATATTGATAATGATAATTAATCTCAAAAGCTAGTAGAATTATGTGAAATAATTATTTTAATTTATTGACTGATACAGCAGAGCTATAAATAATATTTCATTATATCCAGCCATGGGTTACCAGACCATATGAGATCCCTTAAAGACAAATACATCTTGTGAGAAAAATAAACAGTGGCTTACTCATCCAACTTTTTGACAGCTAGCTCTTTCTGCGGTACTACCTCCTTTTTTTTTTTTTTCCTTATTTTTCTGTATTTTATTATCTTCCAAACAGCAGGAAAAGAAAGAAGCTAAATGGAAAGACAAAAAATTTGGTTGCTTTGACTTTGTCATTGAAAAAAAATTGGGAAGCAAAAAAAATTAAGGAAAAAAAGAAAAATGGGAGTAGAAAGGAAAAAAGAGAAACATCTCACTGATTTAATTTCAACAAGGATACATTAACCCTTTTTTAAGCATAAGGTGCTTTCACCCACATATTCTCCATTTTTTTACTTGTTAAAAATAAAGGATGAAGAAGGCAAAAATTCCAAATCGAACTTCTAGTTTTATTTTCCTTTAAAAGATGGGAATAAATAAATTTTAAATTGTTGAATATTATTTCAATGAAAAAAAAAACCAATAAAAAGCTAATATTTGAATAAAGTACTTCTTCAAATAACCATTAATAAAAGTAAATGTTCTGGAAAAAAGTTTGACAGTCTTCCTTATTAAAAATAGCATTTGTAACAATTTTTTTTTTTTTTAATTTAGACCATAATTTGGCTTTTTTTTTCTTTTTTTTTTTTTCAGTTAGTTTTTTAGGAATAAAAGAACCTGGACCTTATTTGTGAAGTTTACTTTTGTCAACAAAGCCTTCCTCTTTGTTTTCTTCTTCTAATGGAAAAGAAGTGCCATTTTCTGCAACTAGCTATTCTCACAGGTGTATTCCTCACTGAGTTTCCTTTACATTAGTTTATCATCTTTGTGTTTAATGGGAATCACATGTTTGATGTGTGCTTTGGAGAGTATCTGCTTTGGTGCTCCACAGAACTGAAGCATAAGTAAGTGGTATTGACATCAGTAGATTTAGAAGAACAATTAATGATAATCATGCTTACACAAATAATGGAGAAAGGGAATGTTTCTGGGTCTAAAGGTGAAATATTTATATATTATAACTGCAATAAAAACCTAAATTTTCTTGGAATAATAAAACATACTGAAGTTGCATTTTGACCAAATAATCATAGTGGTCTTTGCATGAATACACTGAAAATTTGTGAGCTTAAAGTGTTAAAATTCAACTTAGGACAATATGGATAAATCCAACCACATAAATTACAGGTGCATGTTAATGACAATACAAGAGTCATGTTCTCATAGTTTTGACCCTGATCCTTGCAATGTCCTCAAAGTACATTTTGCAGTACAAGAGAAGTAGATATGGACAGGAAAAGGATCACTGATATGAAGAGAAGATCAGAGATAAGGACTATATTTTTCATATGCTGAAATATGGGCCTGGTTTCCTATATCTAGCACCTATGCTTGACTTTTGTTGGCCCGTATTACCAAAACAGCTAACTAGGATGGATCAAAGATAATAATTACTATAAGAAGAGGTTTTGTTTTGATAGATTTTTTAACTCCTTTTTAAAAAACTGATTTCAGAAATTCTAAGAACTGATATACCATTTTTGATGATACATTCCTCTTTTTTCTTTTACTTTTCAGCTAGAAAATAGCTGAAAATATGGAGGTCAAATGTTCTAACTTTCCCTCAACTCCACAGCTATTTGGAAAATTTTATTCCAATTTGTAAACACATTTGTAACCTAGTGTCATGGTTTAAACCCAGGTGGAAACTAAGTACCACTCAACTGCTTGCTCACTCCCCTCTTCCCAGTAGGACAGGGAAAAGAATCTGGGAAAAAAAAAAAGATATGCCTCATGGCTTGAAATAAGAACACTTTAGCAATTGAATTAAAATAAAATAATAATGATGGTTATGATTAGGATGGTAATGAAAAGGGAGACAACCAAAAGAGAGAGAGGAACAAACCCCAAGAGAAGCAAGTGATGCCCAAAGCAGTTGTTCAGCACCCACTGACTGATGCCCAGCCTGTGCCCAGCAGCAATCGGTGCCTCCCGGCCAACTCCCCCCAGTTCATACACTGAGCGTGATGCTCTGTGGTGTGGAATATCCCTCTGGCCAGTGCAGGTCAGCTGTCCTGGCCGTTCTCCCTCCCAGCGTCTTGTGTTCCTACTCACCGGCAGAGCATGGGAAACTGAAAACTCCTCACTTAGAGTAAGCACTCCTTAGCAACAACTAAAATGTAAGTGTGTTACCAACATTATTCTCGTACGAAATCCCACACCCACAACCCTATACCAGCTACTAGAAAGAAGATTTACTTTAACCCAGATGAAACCAGAACACCTAGAAATTCCATTTTCTGATAAGTATTTTTCCTGAATAGTTACAAAATTACACTGCTTATCTCTTTAATGTATACACATGTTCAGAAAACTTGTATAATTTGCCATAGTTATACAATTCCTGGAAGTAAAGAGCCACTGAAGAATTTGTAACACTGCTTGCCTCAATCCATTTTGTACTCTTAGGAATATGTTTCAAAGGTAATGAGTGGATTTAACACCATTTGACTTAAAAAAACTGGCAGCAGATTGTTTGTCTTAGGAAAATCAGATTTAGTGCAGTCTTATTTAAGTCTGAGCTGGGGAGATCTATTATAGTCAGGCAGATTTGAAATAGTTTGGTCTTCATTTGTAGCAGAGCAGCAAATGTTGTTAACAATGTAGTACATCATGACAAGTAAATTGAAGGTGAAGTAAAACCAGAAAAAGCTCAATCTATATTGAATGCAGACTTCAAGTTCACCAGAAGGTCATGCCGAGATAAGATAAAAAAAGCCATCGCACAGACACATAATGCTGCCTTTACTCTTTCTGTTTATATTCTGATAGTTTGGGGATAAAGCCATGCAGATATGTCAGGATGAATGATTTTTGGATTTTGATTTCAAGAAAGTGCCCTTGTGGGAATCTGCACAGGAGTACATTAATGGAAAGAGAGGCTTGAAGATGCTAAAGCATCCTAGGTCTGAATTTTGTAGTTACAATTTAAAGGGTCAGTTATGACTTTCCTCAGTGAAGACTTCAGTGCATGTAAACAGTTTACATTTTAATTCCGTTGAAAGTATTTGTAGATTACTAAAAAGCCATTTGTCACCTAATCAGAATTTTCAAAATTAATTTAAGTGTATTTCAAATCTTGGAGTTGCCTTTTCTCAAATGAACCATTTATTGTCCCATGTCTTGGCATTGAAGATCAAAAGACACTTGATTTCAAAATATATGGTTATGATGTACTAAAAAAATCTGATAATATTCCAAGTAATTTATGCACCTTCTAGAGTCAGGAAAATACTTTTATATCCAAATACTTTACACAGAGATATAGGGCATAAAATCACATATACTCTCTTTTAGCTTATTTACCATGAAGATGCAAACTATCTTTGTTTTTTGTTTTTTTTTCCCTTATGAAATATTAGTCTACTATTCTCATACCTGCTCATAAAGCTGGTAGTAAGAATATTGTTCCCAAAGATATCCTGAGTTGTTTCCCTCTCACCCAGCTTCGTGTGTCTGCAGTTTATATGTGTACACACTAGCTAATAACCCAATGCTCTCTTCAAGGTCAATAGAGAGCAACATATAGTGATTCATCTGACCTATTTTAATCATCTATTTTAGGATGAGATGACTCATGCTTTGAAAGTGCCAATTTTACTCCACTCACTGTGCAAAAGTCTTGACAAGTAGCTAACATGAAAATATCTATACTGCTGATGCCTGTATTTGTGATTTCACAAATGCCATTCTATGTGCTATCTTCAGAACTCTCTGATTTCCCCATCCTTTATTTATAAAAATTCTACCCATCCAATCAGTGAGCCAAAATAGAATTGTATAGCACTGCTGAATATGCATATACCGTAAGTATCAACTAGTTAGTAGCATATTTTAAAAAATCTACATGAAAGAAATTCACATGGTGGACTAGATTCAGAAAGTCATTTTTTTCAGAGTGAAAGAACTTCAGAAACAATTCTTCTATTTCTTGGCTAACAGAAATTTCACTCAGGAGAAAATATTTTGGTAAAGGATACAATTGGTGCTAATATAACTGAAAAGGTGCACCCCTGTCTTTCATATGATTGGATGCAGTCATATAATTGTAAAAGTAGTGGAAAAGCAGTATGCACACCACTACCAATGTTTTCATAAGGCTGAGAGGTTTTTTAGCTTCTTAATCCCATATTAACAATGAAAACAATGTTTTGGATAAAGCCCATCCTGAACACATGATGTGATGAGGATCAAAGTTGCTTGACAATTTGTAAAAAATGCAGCCATTAAACACTGTGACAATTGTGTAAAAGGTGGAGGCCTGCAGAAGAGCTGATCTTCTTCAGTACCCTCCTTCCTGCATATAATGAACATGACATTTAGTTTAATGATATCACTTATCTTTTTGGACATTTCTAGAGATAAGAATTTTCATTGTGAATGTGGAAAAGTAGTGAAGAGATTTCTAAACCTAACGTCTTACTCCGTGCATTGAAATCATATGTCAATGACTCAGATATTGTATAAAAAAACCTACTTCTCATAAGGTATCCTAGGTTTGCTGTATTTTGGCAATTTATTCTTATTCCTTAAAAAAACCCCTCATTTTGATGAGTACAGATGCTGATCCCTAAATGTCAAAAGCCAGTAAGAGTTGAAACTCACTTTTGTATTTTTGGAACCATAATCCCAACATTTAACAGTGTTAAACTCTACTGAAATGTGTATTAGCATATGAGTAGAGAGTTTTTGAAAGCAGTCATTGTCTCAGGCTTCACTCTTAGTGTAACCAACCAACTGACTGTAAATTAATGATAGCTGCCGATTTTGCAGGGTTTTAGAAGTGTGATATAGCATTATAACATATAGCAATTAATTTTAGAAACAAGCTAATTTCGTCCTGCACTTTATTGGTCATTTTACAGGACTAATAGATTAATTACATGCTTGGTTAAGGAAATGCAAAATTATTAATCTCTCAATATAAATTAATTGTGTTTTTACCGGAGCTATCAACATCACAAACCAAGCCAGGCAGTAATAGAATATGGATGAAAGGGATTTGGCCCTTCAGTCTGTGTCTTGGCCAGAGTGTATACTGACAAGTGTTATGCCTTAAAAATTGTAGCTTTTCTGTACTGCTCCACTGAATTCATTGTCTGTATGAGCTGCCTTGCAATTCCAGCCATTGATAGTCTTAAGAGGTTAAATGCTTTGCTAAATTTCCTGTCATTTTGGCAGAAGGCTGAAGAAAGTGTTATCAAGTGTATCTTCAGCTTGCTGTAGGATGGAGTTGGGTTCAGTTTTACATGTGCTAGTCTGCTACTGGATTTGTAATCCAAGTCTTTTCTTTCATTGTGGGCAATGGGCTTTTCAGCACTCTACATGCATGGTGACCTTGTTGAATTGTTTTCAAAAACTGTGTCTGTGAAACTGCTGATAATTATTTACTTGTCTTTTATAAGTTTTTCACTCCTGGCTCAATCCTGCAAAGAGCTGGGAAACCCAAGAAATGCTGAGCATGTCCAAGGTCTATGAAAATTAGTGGTGCTGGAGGACACTCACTGGACTGTGGTATCATTTAAAATGAGATATTCAGTGAGCCATGGTCTTTCCATTTATATCAGATACACTTCTGAAACTTAATATCCTCTGCCTTATTTAGATAGCTTTGGATATACACAGATAGTGCACAACAGCATCATGTATAAAATACATACGATGCATTATTTATCTTGATTTCCTGCATGTAAATATCAAATCCCATGTTCTGTTATTCTTCTTATTATTGAGTAGCAGCTTAATTGAATTCATCAGGCAAAAGATAAAAGAAATTTAAAGATGGCAAAGCTACACTGTAAAGTGTAGTAACTATGAGTTAAAGAATTGCACATCTCAAAAGCAGTGTTACTTAAGAAAAATTGCAAATATGTCTAAGAAATTATTAAGTATCTAATTTATGATGTTTTTCTCAGCTTTAATTGAGCTCTAATTTTCTAATTTATTTTAGAAGGAATACTTGGAGGGATACCTATTTATTTGTGAATTTTAAGATGTATAACTTGTCCTTGAGTAACCAGTATAAAACCTTTGAAAAAACCCTGATCACAGAGTTATAATTAATAGTATATTTGAACAACAACAAAACATGATTTTTTAGTCACATAAAGATGTTCTTTTTTTTTTTTTTTAGAAAATATGTTCTCTGAAACATTAACAAATGTAAGCAGATTTAAAACAATTCACTGACATTTTATCTGTCAAAATAAAAATTTTCAAGCTGAGGAATATGTTGCATATTTGTTTCCCAAAATGTGTTAGAATGCATTGGAAATGACAGACATTTGATATCAAAAAAAGTCAACAATTTAGCAGAAGCAGTACCAAATTTGAAAGTTGTTCAAATTTAGAAGCAGTAGAGTATTTTCACTACCTTTTAAGAAGAAAAGAGATGAAGAATGAGAGTTCAGTCAAGTAGTGTACACTGAAAAATATATGGATACATAAAGAGAAATACACATATGTGCATGATTATGTTTATTTCAGATTTGGTTAGTTTTATTATTTTATCATCTGATTATTTAATGACAGAGAATTCCAGTCATGTCTTCAAGTAGAAAATGCAAATTATAAAGTTTTGGTCAAAAATATGAATGGAAAATTTATGACCATAGTTAGTTGTTAAGGTTACGTGTAAGGCCAAATCTGTAAAGAGATACTTTGGTTATGCCAGTTTCTCTTTTGCAATTCTCAAATCTTCTAACAGTATTAATTCTTAAAAGACTTTAATTTTTCCTCTACCAATTTATCTTTTAATAAAGTCCAAAATTCATCTGGTCATATGATGATGTCTACATATGAACTGGTTATCATTACCTGAAAAGAAAGAGACAATTACCCTATGCCATCTCATATCATTTACCACTATGAAACTGATACCTCTTTATGATCAGAAATGTGGTTTTGCATTTACATTTTTATGACAAAAACTCCAATTTCCCCCAACAACTTTACTCATGGGTTTACTCACTGAATTCTTGTCAACACTTACATTACTGATACTATGCATTTGTTTAAATTTTCAGATAATTTCTTCCACTTATTTTTCTTGAAATAATTTTTAATTGCAAAAGCAAGAAAATATTTTAATATTTTTTAGAGCTATGTTCAAAAAATTATAACTGTTCTGGAAATTAAATATGGATTTTCCCTAGAAATAATAATCCCTGAAAAGCATCCTGAAGAATCCTAGTCAAATGGCATTTAAAAAAGCTTACATGCAGCTGATTATATTGCCAAAACTGAAGCTTCAGGACTGAGAACCCAAAACTGTATAAAATTATTATAATTTTGGTTTAATAACTCTTTACTATTAAAAAAAGACATTAATAACCTCTCAAATGACTTTTATGCAATTATCTGTTTTATTTTTTGAGCACTCATATTTCAATTTATTAAAAAAGCCTCAAACTTTTCAAAAAATCTTCAGTATTTTAGAGCAACAGACTGTAGTTGAATGTTTTTCTTTTTTTATTTTTGCTTAGGCTATTTAAAAATGCATGGGAATTTTTATTGTCTAGCATCATCTACCACTATTACAGTACTAAATAGTACTGAACCATGCATATGAGAATTATTCTGGCCTCTGTATCAACTTTGTTTCTTTCTTTCCTATTAAAAAAATTAACAAAAAAATTTTACTAACTCCATTCTTCTCCCAAACAGTAATTTTAATCTTCATATGCTTCCTGAAGGAAAAAAAAATCATAACTCTTGAGAACTTAGTGCATTGATTTTCTATTAAGAAAGTAACAAAATAAGCAAAATGCTATGCAAAAAAATTGGTAGACCAAAATTATTACAACATTAACCAAATATAGCAAAATATTCAGCAATTAAGTCAGGCTCATTGGTTGGAGAGCTTCCATTAGTGAGTATAGCACAAGAAAAATGAAGAAATCACATTGTTCAACCTAAGTATAAAATTAAATGGGCTTTGTGTTCCTCAGTTTATAAAACATTATTCCCAAACAAAGTCTAATCTTAAGAGACTCAGTGTTTCTCACATTTTCATAACTATCATATAACAACTGCAGCAGCAACATGTATGTGTTCTTAGGATCTGCTTTTTTATCTACTTTACATAGCTGGTCTGTTTAGGCTCTGCTTCTGTGGCTTCTTGAGGAAGAGCAGAAAGATAAGATCCAGCAGGATAAAATTATTCTTCATTCCTGTTGCTTAAAAGAAGCAAGTTCTTGCTAAGAGACTTTTGGAAATAAAAACTTTCCTATTTTTTATGCCTTATATCCAATAGTTTGACCCCAACCACATATCCTAGAAGACTGTGCCAAAAATCAAAGCATGTAGAGCTCTTACAAAGTTTTTCCTTCACCTCATACCATCTTTTGAAAGAGTAGACAATACAGAATACAAAAGTTTAAGTCAACAACTAACTTGCTTTTGGGGTCTGTGCTGTTCCTTCTTCCCCCCTTTGTTTTTGTACATGTCAAATTAGTTCAGAAGCTTCCTGGACTACAGATTTTCTATTTCATTCTGTTACTTTAAAATAAAAATAGAGATTCGTAAATTCTGTGAACAGGTGGAGCAGTTTGAAGAATTTTTTTTTCCTTGAAGAAACATAAAAGTTTAATTTTCTATGATTCATGTGATCATGTACTTAGAGGTGACCTGAAGTAAGAGGAAGGTACATGAGCATCTGCTAAAAACTGTGAGTTAAATATGGAAAAAAGCATACGAATCTGTAAAGCAGCAGAACAAGCAAAATTGCAAATGCACAATTTCAGAAATGAGGAAAATCAAGAAAGAATGAAGGAGGTTATTGCACAGCAGAACATGCTGAGATCAGTAGAGAAAAGCACCTGAGCTCATCTCAGCACAGAGACCAGCCTAAACAACTGAATAAAAAGAAATCATCATGCACACTGGATCCACCCAGCAGAGCTTCCTGTAAACACAACCTTGTCATTGCTGCTGTACTTTGTTAGTGCTTAGGGTGATGGTTTCCTTGAACACTTAGCTGAGGAGAGGAACTGACTGCTGCTGTGGTACCATTTGCCTAAATAGGAGGCAAAAGAGGCAGCAAACCCTACACCATCTCTCTTTCCTGCACACATCATTGTGTGTCAGAGCACTCAGAGTGCCCTGAAAGAGCAGGACCAACAAAGCTGTGGAAGGGCACAAGAACACACCAATTTTCCAGTTTTCTAGGCACAGGTGATATTTTTCACCTATTATTCACCTTTAGCTCTTCTGCTGGCACACTTCAGCTATTCTGCTCTCCTGGGAAGAAAGCGATCCTGAGGGAAAATGAGGTGGGGGTTTTGTTTTGTTTTGTTTTGTTTTGTTTTTTTGTTGGTTTTTTTTTTCTTCCCACTGTTCTTGGGTTATATTATCCTAGCAAAATTTTCAATTATTTTTATTGTACTTCCTCCTCATAGCAAGTGCTAGCCCAGGCATACCATATCTTCCTTGTCTTTGCTGCTGTTCAAACATAGCCAAAACATTCTCACTGACACACATTCCTTAGAAGCAGGTCATGACAGAAAAACATCTCCTTTATCTAAAGTTATCATCTATTCCTTACAGCAGTGTGCTGGCTGCTGGCCCCTTTATTGGAATAGGGGTCCCTTGGACTGTGATGTGTCTAACAGAGGTGAAGGAAAAATGCGAAATCTAGCTCTCACAGCTAGCCCTTACACCTTACTCACACCCCAGTCAGTAAGCCATGCTTCTTCACATCCATGTTCTCAGAATCAGAGAAACATTACAGATACATTCTCACCTCCTGAGAAGATGCTATGTTGTGGCCTTCTTCCTTAACGGTGGTGTCCTTTTTCTTGCACTTTTCCTTCACCTTCCTTTCCTTTCCCAAAAAAGGGAGAGGGGGTGGGCTGACCAGAGGTGAATCTAAGAATCTGTGTCTTCTGCCTTTCAGGCTCTGAAAGTCTTGGTGAGAAAGTTCTGAAAGTCAGGACCATTTTAGTTCTGCACATCAACCAAAGATAAATACTCAAACCACTTCTCCCAGCATGATATGGTGGAGGTAAAAAAATCAGAGGTGATGAAGAGCATGACCATATGACCGTCTTGACAAAAGGGAGAATGATCAGAGTGGATTAGAGGGGAAATACAAATTATAATGAAATGATGATCTTTCCCCCAATGAATGTAGGAATTCCAGCAGTCAAATACCCTTAGCATTTATTTTGATTTATTTTATTTATTTATTTAGTGCATCAAGTTTGCTCTTCAGCATCTTGACCAGAGGCAACCTCAACTGCAGCAAAGTTGTGGTGTATTTAACACAATTTATCATCTCTGCTTCTATAGATGTTTCTGTTCACACTCTGAGTGCTGCAGCAACCAGTGTTACATAGTTAATGGAAAGTCTTGTCACAGAACAATGAATCCATGTGACCTTGTGTTCTGGGACTGACTTAGATTTAAGGACCACTGGACCTGACAGGACCTAGCTGTATTGTTGAAAAGGAAAGCCTGTTGATTAAATTTCTATTTTCTGCAAATGTTATGGAGATGAAATTCAGTTATTTCATAAAAGTTTTGCCATGGGGTACATCAGTCAGGAATGCAACATTTGTTCTAGATGCCAGTAGTACCAATTTCTATTCTCTAGGAAAGCTCTTCTAGGCTGACAAAATCTCTTTATCCAGTTTAATTGAAGGTTTACTCTGACAATCTTAGGTAATTAAAATGCTTTGCTAATTGCGACTTGAACAAAATGAACTAATTACAAATTATCATTCTTGAAGGAAGCAAGGAAACTGTAACTATCTTCTCAAATTTCCTTTTGCACAAATACTTAGTTGAGATCTTGCAAAACACTGAAGTGTGTATTTATAAGTAAATCTAATAGCAGTTAGAGACTTCCAAGACTTAATCTCAAGAAGATTTAATGTAAGAAAATAAAATTAAAGTGGAATTAGTATCACGTAACTTCAGCCATGTGAATGTTCTGTATCTAGAAAGTTAGCCTTCTGTTTTGTTCTGTAATCAATGGCAAAGGACAGGCAAGTCCTAGGGCTATCAGTCTTGACTGCATTAGACACTGTATGTTAGAAAATGCTTCTCTCAAATTTGACTCCAAAGGGAGTCCAGATAATGAACTTAGACTTAATGCCCAACTCTTATAAACTAAATGAAATGAATCTCATCCTTCATTTCCAGATAATAATAGATGCAATCATTACAGTAGCTCCATTTTCACAAACACCCACAGTTCATTACAAGACTAAGGCATAAGCATGATATTATTAACATAATTATTCTGGATAAAACACAACTATGCACTTCAAATAAATGGGAGCAGCTTATTTTATCATACCTTTTTTTTTTTTTTAATTGCAGTCCTTAATGTACTTAACTATTCCTCGTTCTAACATGAGAATATTATGTATTAGGTCTTCTCTGCTTGAAATACTACTTGTTCCTGCATTTCATTATGTCCTTCACCTCCATTTGTTCTCTTATCAGTAAAATTGTTTTGCTTCTTTCCTTAAGAGCAAGGATACCTCTTTCCATGGCCCACTGTATGTCCTGAAGTTGCACTCTGCCTTTTTGCAGTGTACCCACACTGCTGCTTTGTTGGTTATCACTGTTAGTAAAACATCATCAACACCACTTTGGTTGAAATTTGCTTTTGCTATAGAAGCCACTTGAAAAATTTCACTTGAAAAAGTCTTCAATGGGACAATTTGTACCTCTCTCTGTGAAGACACCCATCTGAAAAATTTAGCCTTTTACAAATCACTCAACCAGTCTGAATTTCTCTCTTTATAATGCAAAAGGTATGATACTACCCAGGGAACCCCAAACTTCATCCTTTTATCAGGGCTTAACTCAAACAGGAAAAGAACAAGCATGCACTTGGCTACTCTGGTAATGAGTACCTTGGTGATATAAACAACAAGATATAAGTTATTACCTGAGTAATAGTTTCTTTTTTTCATAGCAAGTTTAAGTCCATAATATCAAAGCAGTCTTATTCACATATTTCATATTTCACTCTGAACATCTTCTGTTACATAACTAATTACTGTTAAAACAACATTATTCTAGAGTAACCTGGGAATTGAATGATTTAAAAAAAAACCCCTATATTCTCCAAGTCTTCTAATGATGGCTGCCTCTCTTATTCACTACTTCATCATTGCCCTGATGATAGAATTTGCTGAGCTTAGATTGTTCTTGTTTTCAAAGGCACAGATGTTTAGCTTCTCCATGAGAAGGTTATGGTTTGCCTGTTTGCACTTCAGTTTTCACCTTTAAAAAATGTAGACTCTGAAGGCTTCTCCACTTTGCAATAATTCACCTTTGCAAAGCTAAATTACTTAACAACTGCAAAATATGCTGAGATCCTGCTGTAAAGAAGTTAGGATATGGAAACTGCAAAATGATATTATAATGCTTACAAATGTAGAGAACTGGGTATGGGAACAGAATCAGCAGTTTGGGTGACAGGTCATTTGCAAACAGAATGTGAGGGAGAGCGAGGTCTCCAGGGAATAATTTAGTTCGTTGTCTGAAGATTTATACCTACTGGTGTTGCCAGCTGAACAGGTTTTTTCCACACAAAAATACGAGCTGATCTATTGTATGACTTTTAAAAATTCTTTCAAGTCTTTATTTCAGAGAGAGATGTTATCTGGTTAATGTACATGCTGTTGTAGCAGGATGGGGTGGTGAATTTGAAATATACCAGTTTAGGTCAGTTGAACCCTTATTGTGGAAAGTTCTTGTGACAGGCACATTATTGTGGCATCATTAATAATATCCTTTTACAATAATATCCTTTTATTTTTTTTTTTGGTGCGAACCATAGGATTTGGAACTGGATGTCATGCTAGGGCTTCTGCAGAAGATAATAATCAAACCAACAGAAAGTCTTGAAGAGATGCATCATGATTTATTCCGTCTCTGAATGCTAACATTCTTATATGTGTTGACAGATTTTCATGATTGTTCTTATGGTTCTGAAACAACTTTTCAGATTATCTTAATGATCTAATAATAAAGTATTTTGATAGGATTTTTTTTCTTCCTGTCATGCAGTATTTTCTCTCTTCCTCTTGGTAAAAATAAAAAAGTGAAAATAAGCCTTGTCAGTTTTTTTTTTGTACATTTCAGTGTTTAACATTGTATGAAAAATACAGTCTGATGTAATTGTGCAGAAAATGTGTCTTCCTATTAATATGAACTCTGTAAAAATGCCTGCCTTATTCTTGCACAGCTCAGTTTTGTATTAAACAACCTGATTTTCTCATAAAGAGGATTTGTGGAACTAAACTTCTCACCAATTCTCACTGTGCCACTACTCTCCAGAGAGAAGCAGCTGCCAATCTGAAGCACAAATGCTGCATGACACTCCCCAAAACAGCATTTAAAACATTATAAAAGATATACTTTGTAAAAGATATACTTTGTCCATTACTTGGCAGACTTCTTTCTCTCTGTCTTATCAGCAGCAAGTCTCTCCCTTCCCATCACACCTTTTTACAGTTTGGTTGAAGAGTTCCCTTTGATTAAAAAGGGATTATGTAATGTGAGTAAAAGAGAAAAGGAAATTGGAAAAGCATGTTAGCTCATGCTTATCTTGTAAAATAAAAATAATATAAAGTTTGGATCAGATTAGAATTCATAGATTAAATGATTGCACAGAAGAAAGTGAATGGTAATCTTATTTTCTAATTCTAGGGCAGGAAAGTGAAATATTTTATGATAATTAGGATATCATTGAAATTTTAAAGGGCAACACTAGAGGCTTAGAGGACTGTTGAGAAGAAAACTTCTGAAACAAAAATGCAGCTGGCATATTTTTTTGACATTTTCTTTTTTTTTTTTTTTTTGGCAACTAGTCTGTACAAAAGTGCCTGCAGTGTATTAGAAAACATATGTCCAGGGACCTTTTAATCATGCGGAAAATTGCAATGAAAATATTTCTACCAGTATCAATTGATAGGAAATAGGAACACAAGTGTACAAGATAGCAAGAGGATGAAAGCTGTAAAAATGGCTGGCACCTACAGGAGCAGGCCATCAAGAGCCTACCACATGCCTGCCTCCAGTTCTTCAGGACAAGCAGGATCAGAGAAGGTGAATAAATCCTGATGAGTCACACAGGTGGGATCGTTGGCTCCTGATGCATCCATGATACCCATCCACAACTGATACCCTCCTAATATAAACCCTGAAACTGGGGGGATCGATTGGAAAACTGGTGCTGCTTGTCATTGCAAGCCATCCTGGACAGCCTCTCTGGATACCTGCCAGACTACTTACATGCATTTTGGTGCTTGTGCGTACTAAAATGTGATTTTTAGGGGCCAAATCAGTTGTATTTTAAAATAAATTTGTATTTATGAGTATTTGTATTCCATGAGATAGTGCACTTGAGATATTGCATTGACCTTCATCCATGCCACTTCATCCATGCCATCCTCCATAAGGATGAGGAAGCACACACAGCCCCATCTGTACTGTGCCATTTTCCCACAAGCAGCTAGAGGCTTCCTGTAGTTGTGGGCAAGGTGAGCTCCCCATCATCTGCCCTCTCTGTCTGAAACTGACCTGGAAATTAAATATTCTGATTTGTGAACCATTGGCTAGTTCTTTCGTTTTGTGTAGTCTTGTGGAGGAAATATCTTGGGTCTTTTCCTTATTGTCCTCATTACACTGACAATCTTTATTTATATATCTACAGATAAAAATATAGATATTTGTAGATATGCATATATATATATGCATACCTGTATCTTCTTTATGGGAAGGAAATGGGGAGTCAATTAGAGGCTGCCCTCAGACCTGGGTGTGACACTTTCAAATCACAAACCCCAGCCTGTTACAGAGCAGTATGAAAACATTTGTGGTGTGACCCAACAGCCACATCCTTGGGTCAGTGGGATGAGGCAGGAGGCAGAGTCCAGCCTGTGGCACATGGGCTCCATGCAGACCTCCACATGGGGTCATTTGTTTCCAAGAGCACAGCTGAGATGTTCTGCACCCTGGCTCTAAGAATTTTCACCATCAAAGGAAAAGATTTCACTTTCTTTCTTATTTTCTCCTAGAAAATATCAATTAGCCATTGAATTCTCAATGGATTCACAGAAAGACAAATATTTTTCCTATTAACTATTTATTGATTGAAATATTTTTATGTATTGCATCAAACCTAGAAAAGACTTTAGTAAAGATTTTTTCCAATACTTCATTATTAGGGTTTTATTAAAAAATCTTCAAATTCTCAGAAATCCATAAATATAAATCAATGACAATAAGACAATACTGCTATCGTAATTTTATCTTGATAACTTCTCCAAATCATGTTAAAATCTTAGCTTAGCCAAGTATATAAGCAAGTTTCAGTGATTCAGATGTCTCCACATTATGTTGTGAGGGCCAAGAGTCACAGAACTCCGAATTCCTGTTTAGTGGAATCGAGTGGAACGCTGCCTATGTACAATTCTTTTTATTATTTTTTGAGTCAATGAGATTGCTAATAAGGTAATATGAAGCAACTAATGTACAGGAAGAGGCTAATGTCTAAAGGAGACTCAGGGCCTTACATTAATTTAGAACATAACATCTGTGGTTCTTTCCTTGCTATCTGCTCTCATTCTTCAAGCCACACCACTCTGAGAAAGGAACTGCATAAAAATCTCGTTTTACAACACCAAGTATGACATCCTCATGATGCTCAAAGTGTGGAGAAAAGATACTGGTGCAAAATAGGAGTGAAGTAAAAACTAAAAAGATCTGTCATGATAAATATTAGTTATGTTTCAGCACATCGCTTGGAGGTGTTGAAGTAACTCTAGGACAGATGTGATTCATGGTTCAGTGGATTAGACTGGTCTATGCTAAATGGAAGGCTGCCTTGCCCCACTCTGTCACTTAAGGACATAAAGAGTGCAAAAGAGATTTGAATTCACTTTGAAGCACAGTTCTTCCCCAAAACTGAATTCTAATTCAAATCCCACACAGTTCATTGTTAAGGTACCTCTCATGCATGATGATTTACTGACCTGTGATGCATAAAGTGCCAAAACAACTCATATTTGAATCAGCTCAATTACTTCTAAAAACCCATGAAGTCAGGTCTCTTAATCACATTAGAAACACCTTATCACTCAGTTTTAATTATCCTGTATGGTCTGCAAAATTTATGTCTTCTATTTTGGTGGTACCAAGTTGGGATTTTGCAGTTCTTG
Source organism: Rhipidura dahli (assembly GCA_013399225.1). Taxonomy (NCBI): domain Eukaryota; kingdom Metazoa; phylum Chordata; class Aves; order Passeriformes; family Rhipiduridae; genus Rhipidura; species Rhipidura dahli. The sequence continues at coordinate 1,021,410 of VXAC01007003.1, forward strand.
TATGGCGTCTGAACATTCTTTTCTATACTGCTGATCAATGTTTATGTTTTACTATTGTACTAAATGCCTCAAGGGATCTGTAGGTCTTCTTCACAGGCCATTGAGGGTCAAATGATAAATTCTGAAGATGGTTTTCTTTTACATTTGTGTGGACCTCATCTTCTATGACCCAGCATAGAACAAGTGCTCATTTCTGTGGGTTATGCTAGTGGGCCTAAATTTATTCCATTATGCATCTGTTAGAAGTATCAACCAGCACAAAATGAACCAAACTGTTGTTACAGGGGAGAATCAGATAACCTCTTTTTGCTATATGGTGGAAATTTCTCACCTTCTGAAGTCAGCTTCCTTTTTAGCCACTGGAGAGAAACGGGTGCTTTTAGGGATCATGCATTTGACCTGCTTCAGACAAAGATTTAGGATCAAATGACTTTATATCTTACAAAGTGGACTGTTTTTTTCTTTTTCTAATTACTATGAAGTGAGTCTTGGGTGTAACTCAGCTTTAAATATGGAAGAGTGAAGTTCAGTGAGATGCAAATCTTCCCAGCAGACTATGAGTGATATAAAAGACCCTATGTCACACATGCTTATGCCATCTTCAGTTATTCTGTCTGCGTTTCTGTTGTGGTTCAGATAAATTCTTTGCCTGTTTAATATTGAACTAGATGTTATCCTAATGAAAACCACTTCTTGATGCAAAATAATTTCTGTTAAACAATACTGAGCCAAGTGTTGAACCTTGGGAGACACTACTGGTGACAGACCTCCAATTAAACCCAGTGCCACTAATTATGAGCCTCCAGGATCTGCTGTGCAGCCAGTTCTCAATCCACCTCACTGTCTGACTATCCAGTCCACACTCCCTGAGTTTATTTATAAGGATATTCTTGCCCTTTTGGAAGACCAGGATGGTATTTGCTTTCTTCCAGACCTTGGGCACCTATCCTGATCACCATAAGCTTTCAAATATGATCGTGAGTGCCCTATTTACGGTATCCATCATCTCTCTCAGCACTCATGGGTGCATCTTGTCAGGGCCCATGGACCTGTGGATGTTAATTCTCTAACCCAATACTCCATGACCAATGTTCCTTTACCCTGCTCTCCTGGGTAAGAGATTCCTGAGAGCTGGTCTTGTTAGTGAAGACCAATGCAAAGAAGGAATCATTTGAAAACAGCCTCTTTAAGAATCGTGTTGTTCCCTGGGAGGGAAAAAATTCTGCTTCATGCAAATAAAATGCTGTGAGCCTTGAACTCCAACTCAAAGGTCCCTTGGGATTCACAGAAGGTTCAAGTCACACATCTAGAAATCTGTACCTTATTGCTGACTGTGTTGCCACACTGACTCTGTTTCTCTATTAGTATGATGAGAATGGCTCTAGAGGCCCACAATACCTCATAGTATGTTTCTAAAAGGTCAGAAATGCTTTTGGTAGTACAGAGACTAGAAACCAAGTCTGTCAGTACTCTGTACTTCAGTGAAGGGTGGTGGTGCAAAGCAGAGCTTGTTTTCAGTTTTAATTTTGCAAGGCACATTACTTGAAACCTCAGTGTGTGACACTTGAAATACAGATTTCTCTTGTTGAAAAGAAAGTTACAGAAGTTCAGCTGTCCTTCTGCCCTTGTTACAAATGTGGCAAAGTCATACTGGTCAGGCTTTTATGCCTTTTTTCTCTCCAGTGTAAGAATATGAGGGAAATGACCTAATGCTGAGATAATTTCTTCAGCTCTGGTGAACATACTTAAAGAAAATAAACATAATCAGCCATCTTTTACGTAGTGAGATATTCAGATGTGCCTCCCTCAGCATCATTTGACTAGAGTATATTACTAATAAGTGAAGTCAGTACCTTGCTGTGAAAGCAAACTGTCCTAAAATTAGATGATGTTTTTATCTCAAATATTCATGTTTAATTTTCAGTGTGGACTTTCTAATCTTGTAGATAAGCCCAGAACCAAAACCTACAAAAGGTATTTTAAGTGCCATTCAGTATGTTTTAAGCCAGCCTTGTCAAACACCTTTTACTGGCAGATAAGCATGAATACAGCAAGTAAAGCTGGCATGTGAGCAACAAGCTGCTAAGCATTAGACACAAAGGTATTCAGGGAAAGAAACAGTAGCTACAACCAGTAAATTTGCTGCCTGTATCAAACTTGTTTAGTGTCTGGAGGGCAGAGTTTACCATGTCTTTGTGTGTGTGTGTATGTATGGTTAGAAACCAAAACATTGAGTTTGTACCCCTTTCAGTAATTTGAAGCTTTATGAAGTGAGCAAAGCAGTTGTAGCTGCTTTACTGGGAGCCTAGAAAGAGATACATGAAAACCAAGGATTCCTAAAGTAAGGACTCTAGAGAACAATACCTTAAGAGTGTGTGTAGTGAGATTTCTAAGGCAAGAATCAAAGGAGCCATTCCCTGACTGTGTGGTCTTCTTTATCCTTCATCCTTTCTCATGTGTGCCACATTGACTCGTGAACCCTCTTTCAGATTAATATTGAGAAATTTTCTGTGGAACAGGCAACAGTATCCAGTACTTTTCTTCTTCCATGGGGTGTCCTCATTCTCATTTGAACTTCTACATACAGCTGTAGTGTGAATAAACCAGGTTCATCATCTACTTTGCTGACAGTTGTATCAGTACTAAAATTGAATAAACAATGCAAAGTAATGGATATTTAAATAATCGTTGCAATTTGCAGATAATTGTTGGCTGTGACGCTGATAATTGTGAAATCCATATGGCTTTTTTTGCATGGATTATTTTAAATGTTTCTTAATGACTACTCACTTTTCTTCATGTATATCCTTGTCATTACACATTACAACTGATGCCAATAGTCAGCCTTCCTGTGCTAGCAAGTAAGGAAACATAGATGCAGAGAAGTCTTCAAAGGAAGACAGAGGATAGATTCAAAACCCACAACTGGTAAAGGAATTTAACATGTGTGGTTAATTTGTTTAATCTTGTGACAAAATTTGCTGAAATGTTTGTTTACCTCAGAAGACCTTCCACAACAGTGACCTAATGTGATATGTATGATGGAAAGCACTAAATAATTCAAATAATTATTAATACTAGTACATCGGTCAGAGGCTTCTTGACAGAAGGGATGGTTGCCTTTATTTCAAACACTTTATAGCTTTTTAGAGCAATGACTGTGTGCATAAACTAATATATTACATGTTAGTGACTAAACCAACTTTCATAGATTATGAATAGGTTATTTTATTTTCATATGCTTAATATTTTAGAAGAGTTTTTAGGAAGCCAGAGGATGATTTAAGAACTGTGTAGTAGGAGAGCCTAAAAACCCTGAGGTAAAAATAAAACATCACAAATCTGTTTTATTGAATTAGCTTCATTGCCCTCTTTGGCACTGAACTCAATTCCTGTTATAATGAAATTCAACTTAAAATTTGCAATATTCAGAAAAGAGCTGATTATCAAAATTCACATCTCCCATTCAGAATGAGGGAAATCGATAAACAAAAAATGCAAAAAAAGAAAAATTAAAAATCTGGAATACAAAATTTTAGCATGGATTTGAGTTATTAACCTCTGCAGCAAAAAAGGATATCACCCTGCAAAACAATGAAGTTGAAAACACCTCTTAAATGATGGCATACACATATTCTGTGGCATACTTAATTTTCTACAGAAAGAATAATTTGACTTCTTACACCAGCCTTGTAGTTGATATTAATTGGCAAAACTCTATCAGCATCAAGCAAGAGTAAGTAAGTTGTTAATTCATCAAAGGCAAGCAGAGTCCCACCTAATAGTTTTGTGTTGCAGATAAAAGGTGCCATTAAATACTTGATGGCATCTAAGGGTCTTTAGTTCTGTTCATGCTCAACTCTTCACAGATGTGGTTTGTCTTTCCAGGGGGCATAAAATCTTTTATTTTAAGGAATCTATTGCATCCTTCTTGTGCCGCTTGCTCTACAGTCAACCAACAGGCTCTAAAACACAACGCTATCCACTGGTCTGTAGATCCTTAGATAGCTGGTAGGCAAGTGAATAGAGACTTTGTTCATGCTCTTCTCATTTTCTGTGGGTTGCTGTCCTCTAGATGCTGCTCAATTATCTACTGCATTTCTTTCTATAGATTTATATTGCATTTATACTTTTAGCAGTGATTCCCTCTAGCATCAACAGCTGTGAAAAGAGGTCACAAGCTCTCTGGGGCAGATGACAGATCTCCTTAGTGTTATTACAAAATATTTGCCTTTTCTGGAAATCTGTATGTTTCTAAATACTTCAAAAGGATAGAGTTCATTCAGAATAGGGCAGAATCAGACTATATATATATATGTATATACATGGATTTTAGACAAATGCAGCCAGTAAAAAGAAGGTGTAAACAGATTGGCCATTTGTGTATGCCAATACTAAATGACATAAAATTAAAAATAGGAAATGTCCCATCTTCAGATTAAAGCATGGGATTTCCAGTCAGTTCTTCATATAGAAGAAACTATTAAATATCATATAGTCACAGAATTATTTTGGTCTAAGACCACTGAGTTCAGCCATTTACTCAGCATTGCCAAGCCCACACTAAGCCGTATAATTTACGTGCCACATCTACATGTCTTTAAAATACCTCCAGGGATGGTGGCACAGCCAACCCCTGGGCAGCCTGTTCCAATGCCTGACAAGTCTTTCCATGAAGAAATTCTTCCTAGCATCCAATCTTAACCTCCCCAAGTGCCACTTGAGACCATTTCTTCTTGTTCTATCATTTGTTACCTGGCAGAAGAGACCGACCCCCACCTGGCTGCCCCCTCCTTTCAGGCAGCTGTAGAGAGTGATGAGGTCCCCCTGAGCCTCCTTTTCTCCAGGCTGAACACCCCCAGCTCCCTCAGCTGCTCCTCACAGGATTTGTGCTCCAGACCCTTCCCCAGCTCCGTTGCCCTTCTCTGGACACGCTCCAGCCCCTCAATGTCTTTCTTGCAGTGAGGGGCCCAGAACTGAGCACAGCATTGGAGGGGTGGCCTCAGCAGTGCCGAGTACAGGGGGACGGTCACTGCCCTGCTCCTGCTGGCCACACCACTGCTGCTCCAGGCCAGGATGGCTACACGGGGACACTGCTGGCTCATATTCAGACACTGCTGGCCAACACACATATTTCGAAGCTGGACAATACCCTGAGGCATCTACAGTGTCACCAGACCCCTATGCTTGTGTAGCTTAACCACTCACCAACTACAAAGTGAAAAGCTAATGGGACTTTTGTGGTCTTGGGTCATAATTTCTAACACTATGTGGATGTGCCATATACAAAGTCACCAGGCACCAATGTTTAGAGACTTGTATGTCTCCATTTTCAATAGCAAGCAAAGCAAGAAAATAAAAAGCTGTTAAGGGCATTGCGTAAAGCCTAGTATTTTTCTCATTCCATAGTCTTTCTAGGATGTCATTTTTTTCTTCTCATAGTTTGTCTGGAAGCCATAACGCACCAGACATTTCCATGAAGGGACACATTTTAATCTAAATCTTGACTTTGATTTTTAACTTTTTAGTTTTACTGTGATCTTGCTCTCAATTGGATGAGAATGTGTTTCTAAGGAAAAGAAAACAGTGAAAAATGTAGCAACAATATTACAATGTGGCTGCCAACAACTTTTGACCTGGAAAATCTGTCTGAAAGCACAATGCTCCTATGAAAAACTACATTTTAGATAAACCAGCCTTACTTTTCAGGGGCAGCTATAAAACATTTGCATGGACCATTTTCATTCAGTGCCTGAGCAGTATTCTGATGGATATCTGCCAATAACAATTTCTTCCTGATGCAGGAAATTCATGGCTCAGGGGTGTTGAATGGGCTGAGCAGTCCCAACTCTTTTCCAGTGTAGAGCAATGATACAAGGTTAGACTGGGAGAATCAAGGTGGCTAAGTAATTCAAAAAAATATGACATTTTATAGTCACTCTTTCCATGCATATGCCTTAGCAGGATAGTTTGGGCCTATATATGATGCAAATAATCTATGGTAATTTATGGGGTCTGCACATAGATCTTCTGAAGTTAAAAAAAATACTCTTTTCTTCTGAATTTAGGTCTCCAGATTGCTAGTGCCTCAGGTAAAGCTGCTCAATGAAACGTGTGCTTTTATATTTGAGTGAAAAAGGCCTAAGTTATTTAATACATATTGCTGCAGAATGAAGAGATGCTACGTTTCTGCAGAAAGCAGGAGTAGAACTCTTTGGTGGGACTTCCTCTTTCTTTTCACATTTTTTACATCAATATAAAAATTCCAAAATCTTATTTACAGTGATCAAAATGAGAGAAGGTGTCAGTTGCTTCTGATATGGAATGTCTCTATATGGTTAGTGTTTGTTTTCCCTCCTTTTTAATTGAATAGTTGCATGGATGCTTGAATACATTACAGACCTGGTTAAATTAATCTTTTTGCCTGATGTGATTTTAGAATTTGGAGGAAAAGATCTTCATATGATTTTGAAAAGGATTTGAAAATCATCCATGTCTGTCTTTACCATAGATAGAGAAGCTCCTCGTAAACGTGGGTGTCTGTCATGTAGGCACTGAAAGAAAAAAGTGAGTACAAAGTGGTGATTATTTCTTAATGCTTTGAAAATCTCAATGCTAGCAACGTACAGGCTTCCTCTTTTTATTAACATGTCTGCCTGTTTTTGTTTGAACAGTTTCTTTTACAGAAATAGATCTAGGCTCATAGCATATCTCTTAATCGCCTCTCATTCTCAATACATACTAACACCGTCAGACACAGTATTACGTCATTTATAATACCATAAACTATTTATGCAGAAATTATGAATCAGAGAAAATGAGGTTGTATGATTTGATGTTTGTATCAGGGAAAGTTGTGCTTTATCAGGCAATGCTTCAAAGACAGGTATTTTTCACATCTCTTTAATTTTGTGGCATCATTCCTCTATGTCAGTGAAATGCTATAGTTTTCTTATAATGAACAATTCAAATGAAATCCAAGTGTGGTGGGAATGAGCACTGTGGATAGCTGAGGCTATAGAAATGAAAAGGAGCTGATCACCTGTCCCATGCAATTTTGTGTTGCAATCAAGTGTCTTTTCATTAATGACTGAGATGGTCTCTGAGCACCATGTACAGTTTTATTAAGAGACGAAAAAATACTGAGCAACATTTAGGTTAAAATAATAGAGAAAATCAGAAGGTGGCACATGCTGAAGTAATTGTTGAAACTGGTAAGCATTTCAGAGCTCCATTTGTTTACAAGAATCAACAAGGAGCTGGAAAGGACAGTAACACCTAAGCATTCAGGGAATGCAATCCAGGTGTGAACAAGCAGATATTCATAGAGTTTTCCAGTGCCTATAGCACTGTTATCTGCTCCATACTGCAAATATATACCCTCCCCAGAACTTGCCATTGGAGAAATGAAACAGTGAGAGGAAAAAGGCAGTGCTTTTCATCAAAGCATGAAAATTAAAGTCAGATGCTCCAACACTCTCTCGGACTGATTTACCTCTACAGTTCTGTGCAAATCATTACCATTTCATATTTCAGTAAGCCCACCAGTCCGTAAAGACTGCAATATTTTCTCATTTCACAAAGATGTTGCATGTATTCATTTGTATGTATAAAATATTTTTACAGATAGTGCAGCTATTATCGCTGCTTAAAAATGAACCAGTTATTTTGCTATTTCTATTTGAGAAAGAAAAACCTTTCTGATTAAATCCCCAGAGAAATTTTAAGTTCTTGGTTTTGTTTTACTGCTTTGATGCTTTCAGTGCCTTTTCTAAAGAATTAAAATGTCATTAACAAAAAAAACTACCTTCATCAGTCTGAAATGTTACCTACAGTCATGATCTGTTTGTAATGATCTCATGGACTACATTTTTTATATTTTACATGAACGCAGAGTTGATGTATTTTTTTAGAATAAAACAGAGTAACTTTGATTATGGCTGCAAAATTCTGATTTTAATTTCTTTTTGCAAAGCCAAATCTCCCTCTGAACTTGTTAGTTCCTCTACTGCCCTCCCATGAAGTCCTATCTTTACCAATATATAGCAATGTGCCTCTTACTGTGCTTTGCATTGCAATCTGCACATTCCTGATGATCAGTGGGATACAACTAATAATTACTAGAGCGTAATAAATTAAAATTTAACATTACGGAATTTATAAAGCCTAAAAAACAAATAAGCATATGTAATGTTTCCTAATTAATTGCAGTTTGCTTTTAACCTATCCGTAGTATGAGCTTTTATAACTTCTCTGCAAGCAAAAAGCAATGGACACAGAAAGTCCTTTCAAATCAGTTGTGTGCATCCATGGTAACCCAGGTTATAGTCATTATCATCTGCACTACTGCTACAGGATTTTTGTACCTTCCTGTGATGTACCTGCTGTTGACCCCTGTCAGAAAAGATGACCTGGCTTCAATGAACTTCAGGTCATGCACATACATGAGGAAAATAAAAGTTCCCTCAGCTATGTTTGTTTCCTACATTAGATAATTCTGTCTTCAGTTTAATGCTCACTCTAGTGTAAAACTCCAGAGATCCAAATGGAATTAGAGTGAAACAGCAGTTGGTACCTCATCATTATTTTCATTGGTGATAAGAAAGGCATCAGAATTAGGACCTCCCTGATTTGAATCTCTTCACACATTCCTGAGAAGAAAAGCTCACACAGTGCTTTCTGACTTTTATACTCGCTCTGAGTTTTAATACTGAGCCGGCTGACCTGAAGTGAAATGATATTGTGTATTAAAGGAAGAAGCAGAAAATACCAATAGCATATGACTGTTTTATAGTATTTTTTTCAGAAATTACAGAAGCAGGACTCATATCTCACAGTGGATATAATTAAAGTATGAAAGCCACAGTAATCAAAATTATAATACTTTCACAGTCACTATCAACCAAATTTTGAAATTGTTTAATTCCTATATGCACAAATAAAATTACACAGCTGAAAATTATTTTGCTAAAGAGATATTTATAAGTGCTCAGACATATTGTGTTTGATTCTATTGCTGTTGGACTGGTGGACCTGATTGTTAAAATAAGTTGCAAGGTGTTTGATATCTAAATGTTTTCCCAGTTAAAGGTTACATTACATAATTTTAGAAATTTCAGGCATATCAGAAACCTTTTTATTTAAAAAAATCCCAACAAACAAAACAAAAACACAAATACCCAAACAAAAACCCCAACTCCAATAAACCGACTCACGAAATAGAGGTTTTGTATATATGGTAATATTTTGGTCATTAGAAATGGGAAGACACAGACTTATGAAATCAAAGTCAAAGAGATTTGTATATAGAATAGAAACTCACTAGCTTTGATTACCTTATTTAGACTTGTACTTTACACCTTCAGTAATATAAGAACATGTAATTTTGGAGAAAATTTATGTAGAGTTATGGATTTGCTGATTCTCCAGAGAATTATTCTAGTGCTATGTCAGTGTAACGTGGTGTTGCAGAAGACTCAATATTTACCTTTTAAGTGTAATCAGGCGGTTACACATCCTGATGAGATAAATGGCATAAAGAATTCTTGTGGTTGTAAAAACCTGTGCAGTTTGGATATGCAAATTTCTGTAAAAGATCTCAGAAGGTAGCCCATACTTACATATCCATCTCTATCTTCTGTATTTATACTCAAACCCAGGGCTAGATGATAATTTGCAATTGCAAGACCATAAATCAGTTTTAAAAATTACGACTTCTGCCAAATGGTGGATACTCTATTGTATTATTTCTACTGAGTGTTTATCTGCTGAGTTGAATTTCTGATGTGATACCAGAAACAGTTCCCCAACATGGGGATTTTCAGAAAAAAGTATGGGGTTTTTTTACCTGATGATTTTCCTGAAGTGATAGAAATATAGGATACAAATTAGCTATGCTCATACTCCAGATAAAATTTCCCATATGCTGGATGATACCATGGAGAGGAGACTGGGGGAGGGCAGAAGGAGGGGAGGATAATTTGAAAAAAAGAGTTTTGACTCTGTTCAAGTCTATTCCCTAACAAAACCTTCCTTTGTCCTCTTCAATAAGAACATTTCAAACCTTCAGACAATGTCATGAGCAGCAACTTCTACCCACATATATAGGCAGAAGGTCTGGCGTTCACAAGCAAAGATAAGAACTCCCTGGAATGGCATAAACTTTTTCTACATTAGTAAAACAGCAATGACAAATCAAAAATGTGTAGTATTTCCTTGCTAGCTTATTAGCAATGAATTTGGACTATGAAAGAATAGCTTGATAGGAATACAACTATATTTGCATTAAATAAAAGTTTGTTGAAGAAACATTTTTGATGGTTTATAGTTTCATCAATATGTTAATAGAAAGTCAGCCAGGTGTGCTATTATTCTTTCTATTGCCTTGAAAGTTATGCTTTAGAGAACTTTGCTCAAATCAACATTTCCATTTGATACCTGAAAAGCTTATAAAATTAGAAGAGAAGGAAAAGACAGAAAACCTGTTGTATCCAGTTTACAAGAACATCTTGCCATTGATTTATGTCTCTGCCTTTTGAAAGGGTAGTTTAAGATCTGTCCTTGAAAACATGGATCGCATCACACTGCCAAGTATATTCCAGATATTAAGAAATATGTCTTTTGCCACTGTTACAAAATCATTTTGTATTTCCTGAATCAAGTTATGGAAATATTCACTATTAGTGCAGTTTAGGACAGGTAATCAGATTTGATGTCTTCTATGACTTTTGAAAATTGTCTTACACAGTCACAAATTAGCTACTGAATTCCACATGAGGACCACTATTTCATCTTGAATTTCAACTCACAATAGACTTGCTTCTGGCATAATTTCCTGAGAACGATGTTCGATATATAAACAATTGTGCATATGAAGAGACATACATACATAAATACATATATATCTATACACACACACTATAAAACTCTTAATGTTTTTGTCTCAAAGTGTTTTTCAATTTAGTAATTCTAGCTATGAAAATGAAAAGTATCTCCCTTCTTCTAATCTGTAGCAGCTCCAGCTTTAGTAAGGTATACCCCAGGTCTCTTGAGTTAAATAGTTACTACAAAAACAACTGAAAAAATTCTGACAGGTTAAGTTTTATAGATAGTGTTACGACCCATTTTTTTGTCTCTGATCACAGTGTTTAAATAATGAAATAACCATCCTGTGGAAATTGCTAATCCTTTCACACTTGTGTTTTGGTGGGTTTTTTTGATTTTTTTTTTTTTGGATTGGGATAGCAGGTTTGTCATTTTATTTTTTTTGCAGAAGTTAGTGGTTTTTTTCTTTTTTTTTTTTTGTTATCATAAAACAGAAAATACAGAGAAAGGGTTAAATATTGATGTTTGTGGTTTTAGTAAAATACTTGGATATTTGCAAATTAGAGCAGCTTAGGCTGAGATTAATAGATGTCTCCAAGGCCCTATAATATAATTCAGATGACATATGCCTCTTCCTGGCTAAGTTTTGTTGCATATTATCTATTTTCAAGATATAATCATATGATTTTCATCATGTGTTGCAATTTCAAACATGAAGAAGCAATAATATGTCATGGGAAATGTAATCCATTCATGGAGCTATTACTGTTTGAGAGAGTGAGAAAGGGATGTGCTTGAGTTATAACCCCTGTGAGATCCTGCAGCAGCAAAACTACAAAATAAAACAATTCCATTTGTTTCAGAAGACCCCAAACTTCTCTCATCCTGGTTGACCTGACCAGATTTTTCTTTTCCTAACAGGAAAAACAGTCTTCTTGGAAATTTTTTTTGCAAAAATGACATTTTCCTGTTTTAAAAAAAGTTCATTACCCGATTTTTCTGTGGATCAGTAATAAACCAAACCCTTAAAATAGTATTTGAAAGCACTTTGCTGCTTGATGCAGAATTTTCACATGAAATTTTATTGAGGTCCCAATGGTTTCTAGCAGCACAAGCTTCAGGGGCAAGCCAAGTGAGCAGGAGATGAATGGAGCCGCCTGGAATGTGCAAAGGTGTGCTTAACGGAGGCCAAAGTGAAGGGCAGCAGGCTCAGATGTGCACAAGCTGTTTCTAAGCCCCTGAGCTTCACATACGCCGGGTACTGGACAAGATAATTGTGCCTGCTGTGCAGCTGGAGGTGGGATTTTCCAGCCCCTGCGCACACAGTTGAGCAGTCAGCCCTTGCCCAGATGAGAGATGTGGAACCTGAATGCTAATTGCCAGATTTCAACCCGCTGTTTCCACCTACTACAACAGATCCCAGGAGGGGCTAACAGGTATCCCTGTATGCCTGTTCCCTTGATCTTGAAAATTATTTTTTCCCTGTTGTATAGACATATGGCAGGTCCTGGTTCTTCATTCCTGCAAGGCCCCCTCTCCCAGAAGGGCCAGCTCCACTCCGTGTCCCTTGGAAAATTAAGAGGTGCTCCTGACTGTACTATGGGGATTATCCTGAGTAACCTCACATGGCATGTGCAGGACAACCAGGTGATCAGGCCCTCAGCATGGGCTTGTGAAAGGCAGATCCTGCTTAAAAAACTTGATCTCCTTTTACGACAAGTTGACCCACTTAGAAGACAAAGAAAAGGCTGTGGATATTGTCTGCCTGGAGTTTAGAAAATCCTTTGGCACTTTTTTCCACAGCATTCTCCTGGGGAAACTGGTTGCTTGTGGCTTGACAGGTACACTGCTTTCTGGGTAAAAAACTGACAGGTTGGCTGATGCCAGGAAATGGTGCTGAATGGAGTTACATACAGCCAGGTCAAAAGTGGGATTCCCCAGAGCTCACTTTTGGGTCCAGATCTGTTTAATACCTTTACTGACAACTTGGATCAAATGCATCCTTAGCAAGTGTTCAGACAATACCAGGAGTGTCAATCTGCTGCAGGGTAGGAAGGTTCTGCAGGAGAATCTGGACAGGCTGGATGGATGGGTCAAGGCCAGTTGCAAGAGGTTCAACAAAGCCAAGTGCCAGGTCCTGCACTGGGGTCACAACAACTCCAGGCAGGGCTACAGGCTGGGGGCAGTGGCTGAAAGCCTGCTTGGTGGAAAAGGACCTGGGGTGCAAGTCAACAGCAGCTGAACATGAGGTAATGTGTGTTTTTGTGGCCAAGAAGGCCAATGGCAGCTGGCCTGGAGCAGCAGTGGTGTGGCCAGCAGGAGCAGGGCAGTGACCGTCCCCCTGTACTCGGCACTGCTGAGGCCACCCCTCCAATGCTGTGCTCAGTTCTGGGCCCCCAATGAAGGCCACCCTAAAGCCTTCTCTTTTCCAGGCTGAACAATTCCAATTGTCTCAGCCTTTCCTCATAGGAGAGGTGCTCCATACCTCTCTCATCAACTTGGTAGGCCTCCTCTGGATTTTCTCCAACACTTATGTGTCCTTCTCATATTGGGGACCTCAGAACTGAATCCAGTACTCAAGGTGGAGTGTCACCATAGCAAAATAGAGAGTCAGAAAGACCGTCCTTGAACTGCTGGCCATGCTTCCTTTGATGCTAGAAAATTGAATTGAATGTTAGGAAATATTTCTTCCCCAAAAGGATTGTCACACATCGAATCAGGCTGTCTGGGGAAACGTTGGAGTCTCCCTTCCTGGAGGAACTTAAAATACATGAGGATGTGGTACTCAGGGACATGGTTTAGTTGTGGATTTGACATTGAGGGGCTAATGGTTGGTCTCTGTGATTTAAAAAGTATTTTCCAAACTAGTGGATTCCATGATTCCATGGTTCTATGATTTGCATTTAAAACAATTATCAACTTCAAGATGTTTCTCACTTGAAAATTAGTTATTCAATTTGCATGCTTTTTCATGCCAGCACTTTAGGCCTACTGAATTGTATGCTAGTAATGCCCACATATATTTTGTTCACCACAAGGCAGACAAAGCATTGTCCTATTCACTAAAATGTATGGAATTCAAAGCCAGGATTTACTTTTCTGAGTCTGTATATGATGTGCCAATTTATCATTGAAGGTGTAAGCTACCCTGAAATGAATCTCTTAAAATCACATGTAGCTGCTTGATGACTAGTTTACACAAGGTATTGTGCCATTTTTAAAGGTAGTTTACAAATTTAAGATATGAAGTGAGATGTTGATTCATATTTAAATGCTAGAAATCAAACAGTGTAAATGGCCTTAGTAAATATTTCAAGAAAGCAAAAAGGAGAAAGAAGAAAAGCACTGACAACTGGTAAGAGCTTTTATGCTATACTTGATATGTATTTGAATATCTTTCACAGTTTCTGTGCTTATAAACCACCTGTTAGTGATTAGTATTATAAATAATTCTTTATGAACATGAAGAAAAGCACTTTGGATTTGTCGAATTGATTTTTATGTGAGTTATGATTAGACAGGGAAATACTGCTGCTGTATTACTGGAAGGACCTAAGCAAGAAATGCATATATGATTAAAATCTTGGTCATATAGTCAGTCTCCAGTGTGTTATACCAGTATTTAGAAGACTTATTTGTTCATATCTCTTCTGCATTTCTAGTTGTCTCCCACAGACTGTCCAAACCTCCTGGGTTTTGTCATGGTAACAGCTTAATTTATCTCATTTCAGTCTGTGTGATGAAAACTTGTCAGAGAACTCTCTACAGGGCCCACAAACATTTGTTTGCTTTGGTATTCTGTATTTATGCCTGACAATATAGATAAATTTCAAGTTATTTTTTGACTATCAAACTTAATTAATAGGAAAATTGGTTAAAATTGACATTGTGAAGTAATTTTGCCCCATTTCCTTATTAGATTTAGTAGTATAAGGCCTAGCATGGCACTTAGTACAATATTTTGAAATAAAAGTTTCCATTTTTTTCTTGGTCAACAGACAAGAGATGGACTTTAGCATCCATTAAAACTATATTGGAATAAGGAGGTAAGAGCCAAGCACAACAAATATCCAGATACGCTCTAATCTAAACCCAGCTTGGGAAGGTGTAGCTAGCAAAACTTTGGAAAATTAATATTCCTGTATGCCTTCCGTGTCCAACATCTGTAACACACTTTAGTGTTGAATTTTGCACTGAATTCCACCTAAGTCCATATTTTAATTTTGCATAATACTACTGGAAAATATTTTGAAAAAATATTTATGAACAGAGACATTTTAAGTATTTATATTTGAAGGAAGATATAGTTAGTCCAACTGTTCAAGCAACAGTTTCCATGTGAAAAATTGGCTTTTAAAATTTGCCATTAGAGAACTGGGGTAATACAATTACAGAACTGAGTTGGAAATACCCATTTGAATTATTTAATTAAGAATTATTGGAGAAAAACATATTTTGGCAAAGATTGCTAATCACTGGTAAAAGCCTACTGAGCTTAACTATTCTTACCATGATTTTGTACAAGAATATCACTTAAATAGATTAGGTTTTTTCCAATGTGACAGTGCCCACTGTCTGATATACAACAAAACCCTGACATCTAAAGACTGAAAAATTTAGTGACTGTTTCCATGTGTACTCATGAGAATGCAGATTACAAAACCTCCCTGCAGTGTATGTCATTGGCCGTGCTTTGGCAAGCAGCTTCTTCAGAGAAGAAAGTCAGGCAGTATTATTACAGCTGAAGTTTTTTTGCTGATGCAAACACACACTGGACTTGATAGGAGTCCTCACCTTTAGTCACCTTATTCCTCTTTTCTTGGGAGACAGTCATCAGTTTCTGCCTCAGTGAGAGGTAGGTCAAAGATAATCCAAAATCTGAGAAAAATATTCATCCTGGGGGGAGACAAGAAATCTGTTCAAAATTTGCAAACAAAAATGAGCAAAATGTGCCATCTTACTTGATATAAAATGTTGTCCCACTCAGTACTTAGCACAGATGCTCCCTGAGTGAGTCATTTGTGCAATATACTATAAACACAAATCAGTTCCCTTCTTGGAAGAGGAAAACACAGAAAGAAACTTGAGCTTGTTCATATTCGCAGAGCTATTCCATTTCTATTTTGAAAGTTTGGTCTGCATGAGGGTTAGCAGAATTAGGACCAAATTCTAAAAGAGTTGGTTTGTCATTAAAATTTGTCTTGTTAGCTACTCAGATTTGAAGGACATGCCAAATGATTTTTAAAGTATTGGATGTATCTTGTCATTAAAATTTGTTCAGAGTCTTTTTCTGCTCACTTTTCCAGGCTTTGGTTCAGCAAAGCACTTAAACATGTGCCTGGTCTCAATCCCATCAAGTAGTCTCATGGTAGCCAAGCGGAACAAGCATATGGTAATGAATGCGCGTAAAGGACATGTGTGCAATTGTTTTGCCTATAAGCAGACAGGATAGAGGAAACTATGTATCAGTTTCTGTTT
This sequence comes from Rhipidura dahli, assembly GCA_013399225.1. Lineage (NCBI taxonomy): Eukaryota > Metazoa > Chordata > Aves > Passeriformes > Rhipiduridae > Rhipidura > Rhipidura dahli. The sequence continues at coordinate 1,037,712 of VXAC01007003.1, forward strand.
TAATGCATAGTGTTCTTCTGTTTTCTATCTTCCTTATGTTCTTTAATCATCCATTTAAAAATAGCACATCAAAGTACATTACAGAAATACAGAAATCCGACTGCTGCCAAGTCAGTTTCAATTAAAAAAGGAATTTTTACATTCAGCTGAAAACAAGACACTTGCATTTTTTGATAGTTTATTATTGTTTGTAAACAGTTTGCTCTAAAATTTGGACATCTACTTAGGAAGTTGTACATTATATAAAGTTGGAATGGTTTGGGCTTTTTATTAAAAATTAGATCTGCTAAATGGCTTGGAGAGAGTTAGCAGATTTCTTTATCCTCTGCTTACATCTTTGTGGTAACAAACTATCTATTGCTAATTTTAAACAGGAACAACTGTCCTGAACTTGCTTTTGGAGTATCAAAACATTATTTTTCTTTCTATGGATAAAGCTTCTGGATAGTTTCTTCCACAGAAAATTAGCTCCCATTTTGTCCCATTTTTAGAGTAAAGGCTCTTCCTAGCACACGGATGTTTTACTCCTTCTAAGGAATACCTGTGCTTACAGAATTTCTCAGGCACAAAAAATAGAGGCAGTAATGTTGCAGCCTCCTCCAATAAAAATTGCTAAAAACCCAAGATTTTGCAAGGTTTCAAATTATTACATTCTGTACATGTAGGAAATTCACAGCTTTTTCTCCCTAAGGTTACTATACAAGCTGGGAGACTGTTGCATATTCTGTGTTGAATTTGTGTCAGCTTCAGAGTGAAATCCACACACTTTGTAGATTTTGCCCCACTGAACATTGGAATCTGTCCATGCTATAACCCAGGGCCTGATCTTTTGAGCTTTCTCAGTGATGAAGACAACTCATTTTCACTGCAAAGCATCACCTTGCTTTAGATCAGTGGTGAAACCACCAACTTGGGTGAAAGTTGGCCTGTTGTAAAAAGAAGAACTTAGTCTCCTCAAAGAAGTGTTTCTGGCTTTGGAATTTGCTATACCAACACTTGAGTGAAACATCTGGGTATCTTTAGGGTGTGTTTTCTGTCCAAACAGTTGGTATGTATTTGTGCATGTGTGCCTGTGTGTGAGTGCATGCTCAGTTGCTGCAGAATGAATGGGTGGTTTAAATTCTTTGGGTTTGGGAATGCATAACTTTGAATCATGTTGCTGTTCTTTAGGTCTGAATAAAGTTTTTACAGAATTATACATTATATTGAGGTGACTGAGGGCCCTTCTATCATTTTAAACTACTAAAAAGACAAAAGAAACAAATGCTAAATCTTTCTCTAATTTCAGATCACCACATATTCTCATTTCTACCCGATATAACTGTAATCCCTTTCTGCAGAGTTAACATTCTAATATAGCTCACAGAATTAATGTCTCAAAAATAACTCTATAAATGGTGTATACTGTATTTACTATAGAAATTGAAATTGCAGAGGTTTCTGAATCTCCCAAACCCTCACATTATTTATTTTCTTTCTGCTAGGCTGAAATACAGGAGACTATTTTCATGAAATACAGGAGACCACCCATTCACAGGAATGAGAAATACTCATGATGGAATAAGGCTATTATACTTTCCTTCAGACTTGGAGAATAGATTGCTGCTGAACACAGTGAAGGTCAGAACTGAAATGAAAGTATTTTGTTTCATATGGTTTGATACCAACTCCTAGAAGTGTCACTTAATTGGGCACTGTTGATGGTATCGATAATGAATCAATGGCTTTGTAACAGTGGAGAGCAGCAGGTAAGAGTGAGGGGGTAGGAAATCTATACAACTTTTGTATCTTGAAGATGGTTGCTAAGCAGTAGCATGATATGTAGAAGATATTTTATCCCACTCTGAGCAGAAAGAAAGAAATAAGAAAATGCATATTAAAGAAAATGCAGCTGCTGTTTATAGAGTCACAATTATTGGAGATAATTTGAAGATACGATGCTTATAAGAGCTTGCTCAAAAAAGTAGATTGCAAGGTAAAGAAAACAACTCCTTTACAGCATATTATAACCCTCATCAGTTCTATGAATCTATGGCTGGAGTAAGGGGTGGTGGTAGAAATAATGGGCATAGTTAATTGCTGTTTAAATGCAAGCACTTATTATGATTTGCACATGCTTCCCGTTCAGAGAATGCCAACAAATATTTATCCTGTCTTGGTGCAGGCTCTTCAGGTAGAGCTTTGGAAAATCCAGAGAAGTGGTGTCGTGATTGACACTGTAAAGGAGAATAGGAAACAACTTTTTCTCACAGCACAGGAACTAACAGACATGAAATTAAATTATGGGGTAGCAGGCTTCAAGCAAACAAAATAAGTTAGTTTTGTGCGGTATTCATAATTAAGTTGTCTAACCTACTGCCACATGGTGCCAGAGGCATCGATGAGTTCAAAAAGTAATAAAAGAAATTTAGAAAATAAAATCCCATTGAGACCTATTAAAAAAAGTACCTCTAAGACTGGAATGACCTAATTCAAGGACTGGAAGTTTATCTGAAAACTATCCCTTATATTTGCCCTGTGCTTATTTTATTTATCTAGGTTTTTGTTAGCCCATATCACACAGGCACCTGGACTAGGTGAAGCTTTGATTTGACTAGGCATAACCACTCATATTTTCTTATATATTCTAAAAGTATTTACGTTAACTTATGACATGATAGTACAAAATTTCTTTTCAGGTTTGTTCTTGACTAGATACTGCTCTAATACTGCAATATGATTTTTACAGACCCCACTGTTAATCCAACTGACCTGGATTTAAGAGGCCCCCAAGAATATAAACCAGAGTACTACAAATTGTATCTTTTTTATAGGTCCATTATATGGAATACCCAGCAAAAGCCCTTCTGTACAAAGCAAGCAAATGAAATGCAGCTACACCGCATTAGTACCCTTATAATGTCACTTGAATAGACTGTAATTTTGACAGTCACAGATTACTTCCATTGGACAAGCAGCACTTGATGCCAGCTAAAGCTATGGTTCAGAACCAGATTCCCCTAGATAGGAAGAAACTGAGCCAAATCTAAACCAGAACAACAAAATTCAGTGAATTCCACAAGGTGACAATTAAAGGAATTGTTATATTTTTATGATTTCATTTCTTAATATGCATGGTGATTTAGCTCTGTGAGTGAGTATTACGGGCAAGGAGTGACAAAAGGCCCTACTTATTCTCTGTTCTGCCTCTTGCTTGATGAATTTATGCATGCAGGAAAAGTGTAGAATTGGCAGATACAGTAATGCCACTACTCTTTCCCATGTCCCAAGCCTAAAAATCCAGCAAAAGTGCGCAGGAATTCCACAAGATAGGATTTTTGGTTTTAACTATCTCACTGTGTTAGTGTTTATAGCTGGATTGGAAAATTTTTCAGAAAAAAATAACAGAAATTATTACGAAATGAAAGAAAAAGTAATAAACTGGATATTGGTGATACTCTAAAGCACCTGCTGGGTTTTCCTTATGGGCTAGTCCTTTTGAGTTTTTGCAACATATTTTCACTAAGCACACCTATTACTGCTGAATCTTTGTTGTTGCTGAAATTCTTCACATTAGATGAGTTAAGGTTTCAAAGCTGTAGTTACCTGTGGAGACTGGTACAATTCATTTCATGCATTTACTGCTCATTAGCACGTGCATGAAGCAGTTTCTTGCACCTTTTATATCTATAATGAATATTAAACCAACTCATTTATTCATAATAATATAATGGCTCCTGTGATGACAGACTCTGTTTGCACAGGAAGCAGATGTTGATGTTTACCTCGATGTAATTTGCAATGATGAGTGGTGGTGAGCTGAGGTTTTTTCCTGCCACAGCAATTCAGTCCATGTTAAGCTTCTTCTGCAAAAATTTTGCATAACACTGTGGTCTCTCAGGTCAATATAGATATACATTTTATCTCAGTGAATGACTGTGAATCCATATAAAGATATTAAATTATGCATTAAGAAAACCATTTATTTAAAGATATATTTACCAAATCTTTGAAATGTGCTGTCCAGAAAAATTGTGGGTAAACTTCAACCAAAGATGAAAATAGTATTTATTGGGGTCATAAATGGATTTCTGACAAATAAATATGGCAGGAATTATTCAGAGAGAGTGCCAGTGACTAGAAAATGAAATCAGTAACAGGTAAGGTTGAAATAAAACACATTTATTTTAGTAGAAGAGTGCCATACACTACAACTAATTGCAAAAGGATGATATTAATTCTCCATCATTTAAAGCCTTTAAATCTAAGCTGGAAGTCTTTCTAAAAAATACTCTTTAGTTCAACTAGAGAAAAATTGATGAATTAGAATTTCTAACCTGTGTTAGGTATAAAAGAGAGACCTTGGGATTTCTCTTGATTTTAATATCTGTAAAATATAGGATATAATAAAATACAATCAGATAACTGCATCTATTTTACTCCTAAATTCTACATATATTTTTTTACTTTTGCACATAATTTACAGCTTCAGACAAACAATGTCTCAGGAATTCCTCTTTTGAATTTGGAGCTATTGTTCACTGTGTCCAGTTCTTTTGTCATCTCTTTCTAATCCTAAAGCATGTTTTCTCATCTGCACACTCACATTTGGAATTGGGGACATACCATTCTTTCTTGATAACATCTACTTATTTTGCAAGTTTCAGGCCCACTTCTCTGAATATCCTTTTTTGTTGTCAGCATATTGCAGGTGTTTGATTCTTTTCTATACTTTTCACTTCTTGGAATCCTGAAAGAAGGTCTTAATGAAATTCGTAGTAAGACATAAATCTATAGCTGTAATGATCATGTCAGTGCTGTATACAGACAGCTTCAAAAGTCACCACTCATTTATGAAAATATTCTGTGTTGAACAGAAAAATGTGGAAGGCATGTCCAGAAGCAATCTTTTCCTTTGTTGTTTCCTAAATCATACCATTGGCTCCATACACAGTAAAACCAGGGAAAATACAAATATTTTGTCTCTCCTTATTTTCATCAAAGTGGAAGTGGTACTGCTTGGCTAAAAGTGGTATTCTAAATTTAAATCAGTTGCAGTTACAATGGACTTAGTCACATTTTTTCAAAATTTTGGGATTCCTTGTAGAGTCACAGTTGCCTAAACTTTAAAAAATAAAATACTCCAGGGTTCAATGTGAATGGAGATGTGGTCTAATCACTTGCAGAAAACTGGCCTTAAAATTTCTATTTCCAAGCCATTTGGAATTATCTGGAGTCCCAAATGCATTTGGAAATGTATCTATCTATACACATTTTTTTCCTTTTGAAAAGACAACACCTTTCTACTCTCTAAGGTCTTCCTTGGGGGCTCTTTTAAAATTCATTCTCTTTTTTCTTTTGCTTATTTTGTCCTGCTGCATTTCTTCTGTATCCTGAAAATGCCTTTCCCTCCTTGACATTTAGACTCTTCAAGTATTTATAGATTGTTACCATGTCCTCCTTTAGTCATTTCTTAGACAAACTATGCATATTTAGCACTTGCAATCAATCCTCATACATCAATCACTCCAGAAGTCTAATCATTTTTTTGCAGCTTTCTTCAGTTCTTCCTCCAATATGTGAATATCCTTCTAATAAGATGCCTAAAATTAAATACAATGGGTCATGTCTGCAGCTCATGTAAATCAGTGTAGCTCTGCTGAAGACTGTGTTGATTCATGCTGGCTAAAGTTAAAGAGCAAAATTTCTAGAGCAAAGTTATCAAAACTGTATATATTTTGTGAAGTGAGCCTGAAACCACATAGATCTTTTTTTCCATAGTAAATCTTTGAATTAATTTCCATCACTTAGCTGTACTTTTTGAATGGTGAACTTCCAGTTTGCTTCCTGTAAAACCTCAAAATAATCTGCATTTTTGTTTTTTTATCAGTGTTTTAGGAGTTCCTTCAGCCTCCCTGACATACTTCCTTTCCATCCTCAGCACAGCCATGTGTCCCAGTGCTCTAGCTGGAGGTTCCTACTCACAGACCATGGCCATGCAGAGGTGATGCAGGCTTAGAGTGGCTGTGGGAAGCATGGTTCTAGCCCAGAAGGCAAAAAGTATCAATGGCTGGCACCCTCCTAAAGCCTATCTCCTATGTGGAGAGAAAGAATTTAATCCACCTTGAAGCTGATCTTCCTTTGGAGTCTTCTTCATCACTCTACTGGCCCCATCAAGCAACCATCCCTCAGCATGTTTAATCCAAAATCACATCTTTGTGTCATTAAAATCCAACAAAAGTCATGAAGACTCATAGTAGAGAAAGATCTGCCTATATTTTAAAACTTTTTTTTCAAACTAGCTGTGGCTAGAGGGCAAAAGTAGCTGCCCTAATTAGGCTACTAACAACTCTAGGCCTCCTGTATTGTCAGTGGAGATGAATACACATTTTTTTCTGGATAATTAATACAGCATTTAGTGGAACAAATTAACACTGTAAATAAGTAAAAATGAAATTTATAAATGACTTACAAAATAGGGTATCACTGTTAAATGCAAAATGGTGACTTTCCATTAGAAATACTGTAAAAGTTCTGTTATAATTGAGTTTCACAGGATTCCTCTCCTGTAATATATTTCAAAAGCACACACACACAATTAGTGAAGAAACCTATTTCAGTATGTCACTATGGTCATTTCTGAATTGATATTGTTTAGGGGGAGAGGCATGGATTGTTGTTATTTCTGGACTGTTACTTTTCACAGTACTGAATTTATACTTTTTTTTTTTTTTTTTGGCACTAATATGCAATACAACTGGCCATGCTTTGGAGAAATCTGCCTTATTGCAAATGCTTTTTGGGTGATGTGGCACTTGGTTTCAAACCAAGACAGCATCTTCTTTAGGGAGCACATCGTTCAGACTAAAAATTCTTTGTTTGAAATAGTAAAGGAGCCAGACCACTTTGTAATTGATAATCATAAAGGAAACCTATTGACCCATTGCTGTTTTAAAAATTGTTTTACTTTTGCCTTTTTCCCCCCTCGATTGTTTTTCAATTTACACAAATTTCTTTGGTCTTTTCATTTTAAGTGATTGTTTTCTCCCGGATTTCCTTCAGAACCATTTAGTACAACTTCTATTTCCACAGACTTATAATTCCACAGGGAAGAATAAAACAAATGCCATGTAAGATATAAACTATATGTCTAAAGGGCTTTCCATTCAATACCTAGGGAGCCCCATGATAACATGGAAGTCAGATATATTTGTTCAAATAATTAGGATCACAAAATTTGGATAAGGGGGATAAATTTTTGTTGTTATAGATATATGTATATATATATGCAGAGAGAAAAACCAAAGCTTTCATGAGATATTGTGTATATTAGCACTGTGTTTCACCACAGAGAATTATATAGAGATACCAAGTAACCTTCTGAGACAGACTGACAGCCAATTATAAATGCTATGGAAATAAGAATTTGGTGTAGAAAACAATAAGGTCATCTGCTGTGCTTGTCAATACAGGGTTGTTCCCCCTCAGGATACTCTTGCATGTTGTACACAGTACTTCCCTAACTACTTCTCACAAATTCTTTACACCAGCTGTAGGGATTCGTATTTGCAATCTAACTGTAGATTACAGCTCGGTCTCCACTTCTAACCTTGTACTCCTCTTAAATGTTTTGCAAGGAATGGAGTGAAGGGAGTAGAAGATATTGATTTATGAGGTATGGTAAACTAGCAGGCAAATATTGAGTTGCCTCCTCTCTTCCTTGAAAGCTCAAGGCTGCATTCCCAGATGATTTATTGGGAATGACTTCGGAGAAACAGAGGCTGCTCCAGTCACTGATGGTGAACCAGTCACTACATGTACCTATTTAACATCAATGTCTCCTTGTGAAGGTAGAAAAAATAGGGGTTTTCTCTTTTAAGGATGAAGGAATGAAACGGAACTGTGCTTCCTGTTGGAATTTGCTGGGAAAGGGGAGAAAAAAGTGGGAAGAAACAGCAAAAATATTTGAACCGTTTGTTACCTAACCCTAAACTTGTCCCTTTGCCCACGTCTGCATCTGACACTGTTTTCTAGGCAATCTTAGGACATCATGTTTTAGCCTGTTTATCCCTTACACATAATTCATAGTGCAACTTCAGGACTGGGGTATTAAGGAATAATCCTCCCAGCCCTGTGTAAAAGCCTGGGAAGCCTGCATGCAAAGAGGAGCAGAGGAATCCTGGGACTGAAAGTGTCACTCAGTAACTGACTGACAGTAAAATGGACAATGAAATACAGAATACTGCTCAATGGGAAAAGAAATCATATCTATGCAGATACAAATATGATTGCAGAATTTGTTATGATTGAAGGGACCACAAAATTGCTATGATGGCTCTTTGAAGAGAGTTTAATGCCCAGTGAGCCCAGAGAGGCCAAATGTGATATTAGAAGTTGTTAGGGAAGGAAGGTAGGATGAAACAGAAAACATCATTAAGACAGCATACAAATCATTAGGATATTTATATTTTTTTAGTAATACAGTACATTCTAGTAGTTTCATCTGAAAAGGGCTAGGCAGAAATAGAAAAGCAGGAAGGAATGTGACAAGGATGAGCGACAGTGCAGAACAGCTCTGGTTTTAAGGGAGATTAAACAGAATAACACTTCCAATTTGGAAAAGCTGTGATATGGTACAAGTATATACAATCAGGAGTGACAATCATTCATTAGCTCTCAAAGAAAGCAAGAAGTTGTCAAGTGATATTTTTCAAGTAGCAGGTTTAAAACAAGTGAAGAACATTTTTAACATTATTGCAGTTAAAATTGGAACTCATTGCTACAAAATATTATGAAGAAAAAAGGTAGAAATGGGTTCAGACAAATTTACAGGAAGAATAAAAAAATTCCTCTGGGGCTGTTAAATACAAATACTTAAAGTCATGCCTGATGTAAGAAATCCTTAAACCAGTAATTATCAGATACTTATAGCATTTGAACTTGTCTTGTTCTTCTATAACTTCCTTAAGCATCCAGTGTCCACTGCTGTTCCCTCTCAGACAGTGCACTGTTTCACATCTTGCACTACAGTCTTTTCAGGTGGTCTTCTGTCATTGTCTGATAAATGTGTTCAGAAGGAAAGAAGGCCACCTGTAGAGCCTGTTTTGGGGAGTCAGCTGTGCTGTAAAACGGAAAAATTCCTGTGTTTTTCTAAATGGTGCCTGCAGAGCTTGTGAAGGTAACTGAAGCTTTTCAGAGCTTCTGAAACGAATGTTTCAGTGCTTAGAAATGATCTGCATGCTTGTGAGGCAGAGAGAATGAGTGTGTGCAGCATCTGTGTGACCTGCTCTCCTACATGTGTCCTATCAATGTGCTTCCACTGCAACCTCCATCCCACAGGTACACTCACAGAACTGTTCACACACCCAATTTGTTCCTTGCTTTCGGCAAACCTTGTTCTAAAATGTGCCACCAGCAGAGATTTATTTCTTGTGAGGCACCAGTGACCAGATGGAAATTAAAATTTGTCATACAACTGAACTTTTGTCTGTACTGGTCTGAAAATAGTTCAGGAAAATACTCTTCTGACTGTAAGCTATGAAATACAGAAAAATATCAAGATTTAGAAATATACCTCACTAACATTTCCAAATATCTCTAAATTAATAATATTTTGATCTATTTTAAATTCTGTCACATTTTTTGTCTGTTTAATTTACCAATCAAAGTGGCAAGTTTTGACTAGTAAGACAAAATTTTTTCTGATTTCTTTTTCCGTAGTAATTTGCTAATTTTTCTGAAAAGGAGCTTTCAGTGCTGCATTTCTGCCAAGATCTGTCATTGATGTGTGAGTCCAGAGATGTGATTGACTATGAAATTGTATCCTTCAAAAATACTGGTAGCTTCTCCTTAATCTTTGGAGGACTAGAAAAGCACTGAGGAACTGCTCTCATGAAGCCAGTTCACTTTGGTCCCTCTGCAGATCAAGACAAGGCTGTAGAAGAATGTGAGTCTATAGCTTGCAGACCAAAGCTAGATTTCCACATAGTACTATCTGACAATTACTTTTCCATTCTGCTCATTATAATTTAAGGAAAGCACACTCCTGGTCTAAGGCTTCAAAAGGTTTCTCCTCTCTGCTGTCTCTGTTTTGGTGGGTTTTTATAGTCATTCACTAGTAGCAATGCCCTTAACCATAGACAGTGTCCATCTAGTGTCCATCTTCTACACAAGAAATAACAATTTGTTTTTCTTTCAAAATTAAATTTTGGTACAAAAGAATTTAATTTCTAGATAACATTACTTTAGGAAAGGAAGATTTCACTAAAATGTAATTTCAGGGATTTTGGGTTGTTTGAAATGGACAATATAGATAAACAGACAACTTCTCTATTTCCTTTTTTGGTAGCTCTTGGGAAATGGGACATTTAAAAAAAAAAAGGAGGAAGTAACATCTTACCTTTTAAAAGTAATTTGTTTCACGTTGGTAAGCAGCTCTTTTGCTATTACATGTTTATTCACTTCAAAGCATGACCATGCTACTTCATCTCCAAGGAACGATTTTAGCACTCTACTGTTTTAACAGAGTTAAGCTGGAAGGCAGTCAAGGGATGTGAGGAAGTCATTTGCTGTACATTTAATGGTGTGAAGTATCCACCAGGGAAAACTTAAAAGATTTTTCTGTTTCTTCACAAAAGTGTCCATGAGTGAAATTCCAGTTTCCTGAGTAGTTCTCTGATTAGCTTTTCACAAGTCTGTCCTGTGCCAGACAACTGGCAAGAAGACAAAGATCAGGCTTTTGTTGATATTCATGAATATTACACCTTTATCATCACCCCACTGGTGACGTCTCCTGGATTTGCTACGAGGGAAGCTTCCCAAGTGCCGAGTTTATCTTCAGGCACCAGTGCTGTGGTGCTCTGTAGCTGCTCAGGGCTGGAGCTAATCTGCTGCTTAACTCTGTTCCTATGGGGACGTCGAGCACTGCAGCAGCTTAGAGCCAGCTCTGTGGAGCTCAGGCACTCTGTGGGCCATCAGCTGCCATGTATCTAAACCATCACTTGCCCACTGGTTTCTCAAAGCTCCCCTTGGACCTCCATCACACAGGAGTCTCCTCTAGCAGATTCTTCTGTGGCCTAGGGTTAAAATGAAGAATGTCTTTCCAGCAATCCCCATCTAGTTCCTCCTTAGAAAATAAATGCAGAGCTCAACAAAGCCATGTTTAGAGGAAGCTTTGAGGGGATGCTGTGCTAAAGCCACACTACACAATTCTCTGCACACTGAGGAGTTCAATTAATAACAATATGCTCCTTTAAGCAATATAACCTCCTTATTATCTGAGAGAATTCCTGGAACTGAGGGAGCAGATAGATTTACTTGTAACCTGCACTGAATTGGGTATTGTATACTAGAGCTGACCTTCTGTCCTGAAGCTGGTTTAGTAATTTTCTTTCTGTTAAATAGAGAAAAGCTTCCAAAGAACCCCTTTAGTCATCCTTCATGAGACTTTTGTGAGTTCCTGCTTGTCTTCATACTACCATATCTCTCTTTGTCATGAAGTAAATCTTATCCTTAGTTTTCCTTAAATGCTTTCTTTTCATAAATACTGTGTTCAACACACACACACACACACAAAAAGATTGTTTTGATTATTACTAAAATAAAGTTCCTAGGATAAGTGGCTTTTTATGAAACTTATATTTTATTGCTGTGAGAAGTGTTGAACCATGACAAAACTGTCATGCAAACCCTTCTGCTTATAAAAAGTATTTTTATCATCACCATCAACATCATGTGCAAGAAAAATAAATATGTGTGATTTTTATATTGTTCAGGCAGTAGGAAAAGATACATGTATTTGCATGCTCAAGAGGCTTCTGTGAGTTGTAATGACAAAGAAATTATTCCTGTATCCACCTGAAAAATATATTCTAAAACAGAAGTTCACAGATTTGGAATTAATGCTGAGGCATTAAGGCAAGACAAATAGTTTATTGAGAGCTCTTAGAGATTTCTTCTATAGATATAAGCAGAAGTTATTTGAACTTTTAGAAAGAGCAGTATGTACTGAAGTGAGAGAGAGTTGGGTTTGCTATGGCTATTACTTTAATGCATTTTCTGATTAATTCATTAATGCGTCATCCCTCAAAAATGAAATGACACTTCACTGCAGTGGTCTGAGAAAATCCTGATAACACTTTAATCTACAATATTTTCAGCAAACTGCTTAAGGTTTTCAGCAAAAATGTTTATCTGATGGAGTTATCTTTTAAAAAATCGCACTAAGTCTGCCTCATAGCACATGTCATACAGAACAAAATTCAATATTTTGGTCAATAACTTGGCAGCAACATAAAAATGTATGATCTTCCATACCAGGTGAGTTCAAATCCAGTGTCCTGTGTGAAACCATCCTGCACAGGATGTGAAAGGGAAGTTTATATGAAGAAGGCAAGAGTAGTGAGTGTCTTGTGGTACTCAAAAGCTTTACCAGTTTTGGAACCAGGAAAATGATTTTTTATATTTTTTCTTAAAGAACGCCAAAATCATAAGAGAGACAAAGACCTTTCTTCTTTGAGATGTTGAGTCTTGAGGTGTTATGGTTTGTCCTGAAACACAGTGGTGTTCCACTTGCCAGGTGACTATTTTTTCTTTTTTATCAAAGGAGAAGACTGTTTGCACAAACCAGATGAGCACAGAGAACAGTCCTTCTTTCAACCCAAATAAAATGCCATGCCACAAAAAAGCAGTTGAGAATTATTTTTATCCACCCCCATCCTCCCTATCTACCTCTGTATCTGAGATCATTATCTGGGGTACTGCAGTGCTGGTGTGCTATCACTCTGGAGATTCTCAAGGAAGAGTGAAATCCCTCAGGAGAAAGATAATGGTCACCATAACTGCAATGATTATGGCTATTTCTCAGATTCAGTAGCATCAGACGGCTGTGTGTGAGGTAAGTGATGCAGTCCAGTGTCACTGGGGAGCCATATGACATTGCAATGACTTCTGAAAAGTCCCCCTGGGCTGGCTGTTAGCTCCCTAACAAAATAAGGCTACTACTCAACAGCACCTAAGGGTCTCCTTTTCTATTGAAATGCCAAAAGAGAAAACAAAGAAGTGAAGAACCTGCATTCTGTAGTTTATAATGTTTGTTTATCTCTAACACAAGATAGCTGTACTGAAGGGAAGGAATAACGAAGCTAGTGATACTGTGAAAATCAGAGAGGCAAAAAGGGAGATTGTGGTGAGCACTGAGCCAGAGGCTGTAATCAATTAGCTGATTGCTGAACTTCAGTCCCCTACATTACATCTGCCAGCAGCAGTGAGAGATGTACAGCTGAAAATTCCCCCTCACAAAACCACAAAGCCTGTGGAACTCTAGTCATAAATACTTTAAAAGGAAAGGATCTGCTCTTGTACAGATTCCATCACCTTGATAATCAGCAGCCTTTCAGTAGTATCCACTTTATAAATAGAAGACTTGGAATAGAGAGATGTGAATGCAGATGTCTGACGTAATAAAGCTCAAACTAATCTCCAGTATTTTATTAAGAAATCATTAGACTGAACTGCTTCATGTGAAATCTTTCTCCATTGAAATTAGCAGCAAAATTCCCTCTGACTTCAGACAGTGAGAAATAAAACCTTTTCAAGACAGTTATTAAGATGCAGAACAGCTAAAAGGTAAGGAATTAATTTTGATTAAATGGAAATCTGTATCTATCTCACAAACATAACCAGAGAAGAGATTCTATTGATTTTTAAATCATTTTTTATATTTACTGATATGAATTAAACTAAAAACCAGCCCTTGAGAGTCCTTTTTTATTTTCTGGCAATATCTACCTATGTTTTTTTTTAAATTTAATTTAATTTAATCACTTTGGAAAAGGTGATTTTTAGAACAAGATAATCTTCTTACAATAACCTAGTAAGTAACTCAACGTTTACTCTGGCAAACTGAAAAATTCTACCTAGAATGTTGCAATGAGCAGTGCTTGGGAAGAGTCTTTTGGCAAGCATTTCTGACTCATAATTAAGAATTTAGAGAGATGCTCTCTAAATGGTCTCAGTGAGTTATCCCAGTGCTGACTGGGCCTAGTCTGACTTCTGGAGGATGTTGTCTGTGTTGTGAGTTCTATCTGATAGGTTGCTGTCTTTTTGCTATATTTATATGATTCTTTACAATAATTTAAAAAAATAAAATAACATTGTCAAAAGAGACAGGTAAACCACACAATCTCAGCATAAATATTCAAGCAATTTGTGGTCAAATGGCAAATTATACCAATGTCAGAATTGGAGGACAGTGAGGGATTTTATCTTTGAGGACTTTGTTTGGGAAAAGATGTGAACTTCCCATAAAGTCCTTGTGATGACCTGGTGACAATCACGAATGTAGATGGCAAAGAGCTCAACTAAAAGAGAGATTTCTTTCCTTGTAGTAATGACTAGGGAAGAACTGGTCAAGGATATCAGGGTAAAAGGCACGAGTGAGTGAGAAAAGCCATGCAATTATACTTCACGAGTCATATGAAAGGAAAAGGAAAGTACAGCAAAATAAAAGCATCAGATTTCAGGAAAGTAGACTTCAGTAAACAAGAATTGTCTTGTAAGAAAACATTGGAATTCAAGAAATCTGGGAGTTACTTAAGGGAACAATATTAAGGTTATAAATCCAAATTTACCCAGAACAGATAGTATAGGATTTGCTAATTACAAGAAATAGTGTTAAATTTTTACCTTTTCACCTTTTCTGAAAAGGTGAAGCTGGGTCACTTCCTAAGGGTAGGGAAGCATTGCATAAATGCTATGCTGTAGAATCAAAAATTACAAAGGTATGTGATAGATTTCAGTCCCAAAGGCCACTATGATGATAAAAATCATTCTTTCATCACATAAAAAATAGGACAAAAACAAACTAAATATCAGTTAAAAAAAAAAAAACCACTCAAGAGATGTGTGACGTTTTTTAATACTTTTTCTGAATCACTCCTATTTAAAAGGGTGAGAAGCAGTTCAATATTATGACAATAAGTAAAAATAGAGAAAATTTAAGAGCAAAGCTCTAAGTGGGAAGGAACAGGTTAATTACCTATTACTAAGTTAGATGTTTTCAATTAGCTATGATGCTGTGATGATTGAGGAATACGCTGATGAAATATCAAAGATGATAAAAGCAGCTCTAAAATATCAAGGACAACAGGTGATGATCAAGAATGAATGCAGTAGTGATCTTTGAAAGGAATGTGAAACAATTTCAGGAAATTAGATAAACTTCAGTTCCTGGAAGAATGCTACAACAAATAATCAAACTATTTGTAAGCATCTAAAAAAAACTCAAGGAAATTAGTCACTGTCAACATGGCTCTGTCAAAACAAAATTTTATCAGAATAATCTAATTTCCTTCTTTGAGAGAGCAAATGTGGATAGAAAAGAAGCAGCAGATGTCACACATAGCTTTTAACACTGACTTGTAATATTCTCATAATTAAGCCAAGGAAGTCTTTTCCAAACAAAACTGTAGAGAGTGGGCACAAAAAGACTTGAAACACTTTACTGATAAATCACTTACAAATAGATCACTGTCAGATTGGAATGATTCTGTGAAGTAGTGTAGAGTTCAGGCTCTTTTTTTTCCCTTCAAGATTGAGGAGAAGTAATTGACATGGTATTTAGTAAACCTGCAGGAAGAATCAAGGGATCCAACAAATTGGTTGACTTTGCCAGATCTGTGACATTTGTACTCCTATTCACATATTTATCGAGTTCAAAGCAATATTTCCTTGTCTTTATTAGGCATAGAAATAAGTATACTCACATTTTGGCTGTATTAAATGCAAAGGGTCACAAAACCACATTGTGTTTCCTGTAAAGTTTTTTTTTTTACTTTCATATCTGTCTTATCTTTCATTATAAATGTGACTTGTTTTAAAATTTCTCTTTAAAAGTCACCATAGCCCATAATAAAAATAAATTGAAGTAATAATATGAACATTTTTGAAAAGTATTGAAAAGATTAATGTTTCAGTGGGTTTTGATACTGAACAGTGTCATCCTCAAAAAGACTTTGAATAGATTATTTTTGATCTTCTCTACCCCATATTATTTGGCTAGATATGTGAAAAACATTGTTCATTTTCCTCCCTGAATGCATTAGCAAAAATCTTTAGAATAAAGTGAGAATCTTTAGAATAATGATTCTCACTTTAATTAGTAGCATTCATAATTTGAAATGTTGTTTTTCACTTCCATCTTCATTATCTACTTAAAAGTCGCTGCTCCTATAAATATTTTTCAAATTGCATGGAGGAAGATAAAACATACAAGAATGCCAAGGAAAAAAAAAGAAAACCATATTTTTTTTCCTTTTTTTGAAAGGCAGTTTCACTTTTGGAAACCAATTAGCATTTTATTTTTGCATTATTTTTCTGCCTTATAGCTTTCAAAGTTTGCATTGCCTGCCAATAGGTGGCACTAATAATTTCTGCATTATCTCAGTGGTTGTTCTGTTGTCTTTCAACATTGATGGGGTTATATCCTGGTATATGTCCCATTTCCATTATCTTTGTTTGGT
The DNA here is from genome assembly GCA_013399225.1 of Rhipidura dahli. NCBI lineage: Eukaryota > Metazoa > Chordata > Aves > Passeriformes > Rhipiduridae > Rhipidura > Rhipidura dahli. Next base: position 1,054,211 of record VXAC01007003.1, read on the forward strand.
TTTGATCTGAATTTTGTGTTTAACAAAAAATGAATTTTTTTGTAGAAAAATAGAGGTGCTGTAGATCCAATAAAATATTAGATTCATGGGCACAGGACTGATACATTAATAAACTCTAAACAACCAATGTTTTCTGCCTGAGGAATCAAATATTAATGTGCTCAATTAACCAAAGCTGGAAACTGCTGATGCACAACATCTGAAGGGTACATTTAACATCTGAAATGAAATGGACAGAGTATATAACTCCAGCATAGCATTCATATTTCTAACTTTCACTTAATTTATTTCTTAGAGAAATGTTTCAAATTTTGTTTTTGGAACAGTTGAAGTACAAAGCATTTTGTACATCGTGCAGTCTGAATTTTATGGTTATGATTTGCCTGACAAAATGCCTTTGCATATGTCTATGACCAATTCCCGATTTTTGGGCACCTGCAATTACCTGTGATCTCTGATTTCTTTATTGCCCTCTGTTTCAGCTTCGGGGTGGCACCATTGTACTGCAAGAAGTGAAAGGATAAAGCAAAGAAGAGCTGGTTGGCTGAGTTTTCCATGCAACTCCAAGAAGAGTCAAGCCTCTTTTAGCTTGACAGAGGCGAAGGCATACACACAGTGTTTTCAAAAGAGCATAGATTGCAGTGAAAGCCAGCTGCTACCAGCACAAGGAACTTCTCTTCCTCTCCAGCTGAGTAAAACTCAGGTTATGACATGCTGTCAACATCATGTCAAGTTCTGCTAAGTTCTCCTGTGAGCCAGCCTTTGCAGACGTGCTGCACAAGGTCCTTTATCATGGCTTGTGCTGAGTTGCAGGCCCAAAATGCACCTGTAGATTTCAGACACAGCAAAACCCAGTCACTTCAAAGCAGATCTCATTTCTGACGGCAGGGAATTGAAGCCAGTTATTTTAGTAACACAACTTTCAGATCTCAGATTTTATGATTTCTCAAAAAATTCAGTTGAGTCAATTTTTGTCTTTTACACTGCACTCTAAAAATCTGCTTTTTGGAATGTCCTTCCCACACCAGCTGTATTCTGACATCACTGCAGCACTGGCTGTGGTAGGCATGCTGGGGTAGGTAAAAAAAGGAAAATAGAGAGGAAACTGATATGCACATAGGAGAACTGCCTTATCAGTGGTATCTGGCAGTTAAATGTAGCTTACCCCATACACAATCATCACAGGAATATGGATGTTTCTACTGTATTTTCCTGTAAGATGGTGTATGCTTTGAAATTTCTGGTAGGAAAGGAAGGAGGCAGCAATAAAACTAGCACACAAACACCTCTTGTGAAAGCCAGAAAGCATCTACAGACCCTCTGCATGCTAGAGGCTTATTGCATCATCCATGAGGAGGGATAGAAAAACCCAGGAAGAGGAAGGAGAGAGGGAAATACAGAATAAGCACCTAAAAAAAAAAAAAAAAAAAAAAAAAAAAAANAAAAAAAGCACCCAAAAAAAAAAAAAAAAAAAAAATAAAGAGCATGATAAAGATGAGAAGTAAATATAAATTAAAAAATACTGTACAGAGCATCTCAACACTGGTATGTTACTGCAATACAAATCATAGGCATTTTCCACGTGTTGTGTAGATCTAATGAGTTATTGCCAATTAACATAAAGCGTCAGCCTGAGGCACTATCCAGGCATATGTTAAAACTACATCTATCCTGGAGACACAATTGAAATGGAAAATCTCCTTGATTATTGGTGATAAGGTTTCACTCAAAACAAGGCGGGAATATGCTGTGAGTTGTGAGAATTTTGCTGGAACTCTGTAAAACACAGCTATTGCCTACAGAAATGAGTGACTAACAAACCCCTCCAGCTCATTCTGCTTGCTTGGTACCAATCTTTATGTCCATTCCCTAGGTTCCTCTGAGTATGCCCAATAAACATCACTTAACATTTCTGTTTTCTTCCCACTGCGCTCTACTCCCAGGTACACACCAGCAGGCAACACCTGTGTTTACATGGGAATACAAAGGCAGGGTCCTCTCAGGCCCTAAGGTGAAACATTAATAGTCCCAACCAAAAGTTTCTATAATTTTCCCCCACTCCAATGACTCCAGCTCTCTTGGTCTCTTCCCAGGGCCACTCACTTTTCCCCCTGTGCTCTGCATTATCTGTAAAGAACATCATATTACAAGGTCATCTCTGGTGCTGTTGGTTTCAAAGTTCTCAGTGGAGAGGGTCATTGAGGAGGGTCCCCCCTGTTAAGCATGTACTTGTTCCCACAACCAGAACAGTACCCCCTCCTTTTTTTTTTTTTTTTTTTTTTTTCCTCATTACCCTCCACTCTGCTGGTTTATACTTTATATATCCTCTAAAGACCTCTTAGAGTGTAATTTGATTGCTGTTTGGGGGAAAAAATATGCCCATGAATGGAAAAGTCTGCTTACTGCTCTTTCCAGCAGACAGTAGCAGAGAATATTCATCTCTAGAGACTTCTTTTTATTTACAGATAGAAGGCGTCCAACTCAGTTCACTACTACCATGCCTGAACCTTCACTTGTATTTTTCATTTTGAGTATTTCATATCCATGCTGTTAACTGTAGATCACAATCTTATGTGATTTTATCTCTCCAGTGCCCTGATGAATTGGAAAATGTCCCTATACTGACATTATAGACAACACATTAAGCATCAATACATTGTGAACTCAGACTTGTGAAAAAGCCATTCATCATAAATGTGCCAATTCTCTATAGGCATATGCAAAGTTTGTCCCAAATGCAGGATAACTCAGATATCTCTGGTTTTTCATGAGATGGTTCTGTGACACACTTAAAAATAATAGAAAGAAATTAAATTTTGCCTTCTTTTACTATATACTTAGTTAATCTTAAATATCTGGTCATTGCTGCTGACTTATTTGTTACAACATTTTACCCTGATTTTTCACTTGTCTCAAATTTACAGTGAAGTGTGTAGCAAATAAAGAAATTGAATATTATTTATTTTTCTTTTATCTTAGGCTGACTGATGGAATATCCTTACCTTCACTTCTTTCAGTATTTTTGGATGTGATTCTTTATTTAATACAACATCTTTCATGCTTAAGAATCTCAGAGAGTGTTTAACAAAGAAATGACACCACATCTGCTACAGTGTGGTTCAAGGTGTGTAGGGTTTAAAGGGCAGAGAGGAAAGCATGTTTCAAAAGGACAGCATGGGAAAAAGAGGGATGCATTATCTATCATTTTTACTTCAAAATCTTGTGTTTCAGAGCCATGAAGTGCAGCAAATTACACATAAACTCAGCTATTTGTGTTGATACATGAGATTCTGTTGTGACAACAGTGGAGTAAATATCAGCATAGGTATATTCATGAATATAAAATTTGATATCCTGCAAATGTCTGTTTAGGAGCAAAACTAATGTCATAACAGATTTTGGAAATATTGCTTGATATGTTTGGCAATGCACTGTCAGGATGAATTAGATGCCACCTTTGTTCACAGAACGATGCTGTCGCAAACAACGAGAAAAATCTCTCTTGCTGTGTTACAGACTGCAGCCCACTGCCTGTGCCTCAAGGGTGGCCAGTGAATGGCCCTGGCACTAAGCAATGTGTAATGTCAAAGGTGAACTGACACTCTGAGCAATGCAATTAAAAAGAATTGTTCATTATTGGTCCAAAACACCACAATAGGAATCATTCCCTCTTGGCTAGGTTTCGGACTCTCCACCCCGAGTAACCTCTCAGCACACATCTGTGCCATGCCTGCATCTATTTACAGTCAGCTTTATATTTTTTAAAGTATCACTTTGAGCCTACCACTTTACAGTCTTCATTATGTTTAACACCACAATATCTCACAAAAAAAAAAGTAAAAAAAGGAAGTGGCAGTCATTTTGACCCTGGGACAGAAAGATAAAGTGTGAGATTCTGGAAAAACACTTGAATACTGTGGTGCTTGGTACAATAAAGCACACAATAAGCATCTGCATAGCCTAAGTTTAAGCACTGTTCTTTAGATTTTAAAAAAAAACATTCAAAACAAACAAACAAACAAGAAAAAAAAAGCAAGAAAAAAACTAAACCAGGGAAAATTTAGTGACACACCTCTCTCTGTACAGCAGATGAGAAGGGTTTGGGAATAGAAAACGGGATTCAAAACTATGTTATAAATCATTTAGTTAGAAAAGGTGTGATGAAAGTTGAAGAACACCTGAAATTCTGTCCCTCCTGAGGAATTCCAGCATTTATCTCATGGTATACTAAGATACATCCATGAAGCTCAGTCCATAGCTCATACAGAGATTTTTTATTTTGGCAGAAATCCACAAAGGAAAATTTAAACTTCCAAAGAACCTAATTAATTATGATATTTGCTTCTTGGCAAAAATTACTAATTTATCAGTGCATCCTTGCTCAGAAAAATCACAGGTAACCAGGGGCAGAATTTCTTGTTTAGCTGAAACATGGAGGTTGGGAACTCGGAATTGTTTGGATACAGGGCGTTATGCTAGCTTCATGCTGAAGTTTTAATAATAGTATAACCACAGTAATTACATAGCAACCACTAATGTGAACATAAAACATATAATGAAGAGATTTGTACAGCCTGTAGAAATTAGGTGCCAAGGGTGGGCTTCATCTCATCTACATTTAGAGCTCTAAAATATTCACGTCTGTCTTCAAGTTGGTCATCCTTAAACTTTTTAAAAGAGGGAAACAGATACTCCTTGATATATAGCTGACCTGTTTCTAATTACTGCTTTGAGATAGTGTGAATTGTGCCCCAAAAGTCCATCATCTCTTTCTGGAAAGATGAGGGTTTAGCTGGGATGTAGATGCACATGCTATAGGAATTTACATTTGGCCAAAATGAGGTCAACCCACATTGCATAATCTGAGGTCATTATGAAATGCTTTGTAAAAAATCCAAACACCTAACAGCAGTAAGTATTTAAGACTTTATTCCTTGGAACATTCCTCTAGGCAATATTTATAGTTACAGTGCTGTCAATCCCCTGGCAACACAAGGTTATGAGAAAGGAAGTGAAGCACAGAGCAGTCTGTGGAGAACAAAATTTTAGTAAAACTGGTTTTTTTTTTTTTCCTTAACTAGTGATTCAGAATTTGCTATCCCAGAATCTGAAACTCTTATGATCATTTTAGACTGCTTTGGTTAGACTTGAACCTCACAAAAACATTCATTTTTGTTCAAGGAAATCTAAATATAATGCCAGTCATGAAAGGTCTTTACAGAGGTGGGATTTGGGAAAATTTCCTCTTATTACCACAAATTAAAATTTTGTTCAAGGTTCTGAAATAAAAGACAACTGCTTTTTCCTAAAACAGTGCCACTAGACCATGAATGATATTATATTCTCCAGGACAACTTGATGGAATTTATTTTTATAATTGTTCTATCAGCTATAATATTTTTCCTTTCTAATTTACTAAGTTCTACAGTAAAAGCCGAGTTCTGGACATGATGCACAACCTGTGTATGTAAATGACAGTGGATTCTTAATGTTCTTATTTTCTCTTTCAAAGCTGAACATATTTTAAAAAATATAGAAAATATCCTAAAATGTAGTCAGACATAAACAACTTCACAGTTGTTGTAATGCCATTCTTGGTTAGGGCTGGATCCTCCAGATGTTATAATCAATTCTGTGAATAAGCCTAGTCTGGGAATTGTCTCTGTATATTGACCTTCCTCTTCCAGGACAAGTTATTGATTTGAACTATCATCAAAATTTAAAAAAAGAAAAAAAAAAGTGATATCAGATATCAGACTGCTATCAATAATGTCAGAGACAAATATGACTGAACTCAGAATCTGTATTTTGCCAATAACATTGCTGGTACACTCTGCAGTATCTCCAGCATCTGGAGCATTTTGTAATCTCTTGCTACCAAGCTTAAGAATTTGCAGACTTGAATAGCATCTTTCCAATGGGGGGTCTGTGCATAGATTCAGTTCAGCCAATCTTATTTCAAAGATATATTTTGGTTTTTTTTTTCTTCTAGTTGTGAGACAAAGGTGCTTTATCGTTTAAGCAAAACAATTCTAAAACAACTGAATTGTTCTTGGAGATAGAATTCAGCAGAGTATAGCTGTATGCCAGAAACCATTTCTCTGGGCTTGTCTTCATTATTTTGGCTTTTGCATACAACTGATGAGAGTTCAAAACTTTTCTATCAGCTGTTGCCTTCCTTTATGTGCCACAAGGAATGTCTTTAAATGCAACACGAGACAGTGGAGCAAACTGAAGATTGTTATAAGCCAAATCACAGCTCTGTTCAACATCATCAGCGGCAATAAAAGTGTATGAGGAACATCCTTATTTAAGGATCCTTGATGGTTTAGTGATTAGAAGGGTACTCACTTAGGAAGTGGAAAACCTCCTCTAGTCTGGAGGGCTCCCTTACCACAGCTCTCACGCTTTTTCCTCCCATGCACTACACGGTGTTATAAGGACACTTTACAATTCTTGTTGAAGCTGGACTGCTGTAGACCTGGAAAAACAGGAGCTACAAGATCAGAGAGAAAGACTGAACCAAGGGGTGTAAAGAGAGCCCCTTAGCAGTGGGAGATATTTCTTATTTTTTTCATTCTGGTTATAGGTTTATTTCTGTTTTTATCCAGGGACACTCTACAATATAAAATACATAAACAGTCCCTGGAGAAGAGACCAGAACTCCACATATTCCTTTGTTAAATCATATAAAATAAATCAGTGGAAATGATACTTCTCTTTGATGTCATTAAAAGTTAAAAGAGAAGACTTGTGATATGAATTTATGACTTGTACTGAGAAATGGAATTCAAGCTGATGTTCAGAGGACACTGAAATGATAAATCTAGCTATCTATATAATTCTGACTTGTTCTACACCATCATATGAACACTAGACACCAGATGAGAAGAGTAGAACGAGTCCTGAAGTAATGCGAACTTTTCATAAATATGCTCATGTTGATTATTCAAAGCAGTAATATCTTGTTATTGATAAGATGAATTAATGGAGTTCAAAACCTCATTCTGTAATTAATTTCCACTAGCCCTCAAATAATTTTCGCAGAGATTCCTTCCAATTTTTAATTTTGAAAAGCATAAGACTGTAGACAACATCCTAGCATGGTCTCAATATTGATGAGAGGAGACAAGAAATTATTGTTCAACATCTTTTCACTGCTACCCTTTTTAGTTTTTTTCAGGGATTTATTTCATTGATTTTCTTGCTGCTGCATCAGTGAAAGAGCTCACTATTATTTTGATTATCAGCTATGATCTTCTCATCTCCTTGAGAGCAATTGTTGTGTAGGTTACTTTACTCTGTGGTCTAAATTATTTAGTTCTTAACAAATGTCTTTGTTTTTGTTGTATTAATTTTTTCACCTTTCTTCTGAATGTAACTGAGATGAAATACTGTGAAAGTCTGGAAAGCTGGGATTTGGCTAATTAGCTGTAAAGGAAGTTGTAATCATAACGAAAAAGGATGTTGCTCTGGAATGAATATTCATGTTTGAGACACGTTATAAATATTTCTTGTGTCTTCTGCCTACACTTTCTGAATAGGTAAAATGCTGTTATGTCTGTTTGTATGGCTCTTCTGTAGATGAGCTTTCAGTTTATCCTGCTTGCCTTCTCACCTATTCTTCTCCATGAGGAAAACATATATCTGCTTGAAAATGAATATTTTAACAAATCTCATGGATTTAGTACTCTGTATGAATAGCCCCCTTTTTGAACCTGCCGTATTTAAGATAACATGAAATAATTAACTCCTCCAAACAGTTGGAAATAGAAAGTTAGTAGTTTAGTTCAGTTTGCCATATTTTCCCAAGGTTCATTTCATTTTTTCCTCTCAAATGTTCAGCCCACTAAACGTCTGGTCTAGGTTTAAAGAAACAACACAGACTATTACAGTATTTTTTATAATTCAGGAAGCTTCAGTCAGATGATTGCTGACTTGCTTTACCAAGATCCAATAACACTTCTAAATCTCAAACCATGAAACCTCAGCACTCAATTACTAGTATTCCCTTTTCATAGGAATGGAGGATATTAAACTGAGTAAGACCTCCCAGGTCAATGAATCAAGTCCCTGCTGCCTAGGCAACCTTACTCAGTATTTTTCAAAACAACTATTTTTATCTGTGATGTACTACAGTAATATAGATGGCAATGTACTACATGTAAGACACTAGAGCTTTTTAGAAACAATGCTAATTTTTTATTCTTTTTCCTAGATGGGAAGAATATAGAGAATATTTTCAGCATCTGTGATTTGAGAATGATCCTATCAAATTTAAAATAGATTGGCACTGTTAACCAGAGGAAAGTTGTTCCCTTGTCTTTGGAAAAATAAAAGACACAAAGGAGAGGCAATATAAATGCCCATGAACTTCAAGGCATTTAGTTAAGTTGTTTTGTTTTGTTTTGTTTTGTTTTGTTTTGTTTTGTTTTGTTTTGTAGCTGGGTTTATGGCTTTTTTACTTTTCCACTTGTTTTTTTCCATGCTTGGAAAAGGCACTTCAACAAAGAATGGTCAAGATTATTATTATTGTATGAATATTGCAGCTCTTATTTTGGATGATGAAATCATAGAAACATTGAATGATTTGGGTTGGAAGGGACCTTTAAAAACCATCTCGTCAAACTCCTTTGCTATGGACAGGGACATTTTTCACTAGGTCAGGTTGCTCAAAGCCCCATCCAATGTCCTTGAATGCTTCTAATGTTGGGCTAGAACTGATGTTGACTTTGAGCACTTTCAGTGATGGTGCACACACAAAATGTAGTACGGTCAACACTTTCCTTTTCTTGGACAAAATAATTCTGGAAAATGGTGGAGTGGTTGCAACTGTGCTGCAAAGGCATGAGCAAAATACAAATCAGCAATACTTCACCTCATTTCAGTTTCAGTGATGGTTATTCCCACTGGATTTCCTATTCCTCCTAATTCTTATTCTGTGAACTTTTCATATAAAATAAACTGTTACAAAATGCTCAAATGAAACCCCCAGGAAAGATTTAAAGAAACTGATCCAGGAAGGTTACTGCATTGTGTAGGTATCATACAAATGCACTAACTTTCCTGAGTTGTTTGCAGACTAAGGGAGGTACCGGTCAGTACAATATTCGGATTGCTTTCAAACCATTAAACACATTTCTCTGAGAAAGAAAAGATCAAGACAGGTGCTGATGGCACTTTTGTAAAGGTCTAAGTAATGGACATAAAGGTCTCCTCACCACCTTTAACTAGTTCCATAGTGTAAAAAAGCTAGGGAGAAAACAGAGTGGGGAAAGTGCTGGATGTGTTAGAAAACCTGTCCAGTGATGGCAAAATGTGTGCACAGATAATTGAAAGAGGGTAAAAGGTCTTATTATAAAAAACTATGAGACTAAGCAAAAAAGACCAAAAAAATGGTGGGGTTTTTTTGACTAGTTAGTTAATTTTTATCCTCAGGGACAGTGTACCCTTAATCCTAAATAACCCCAGGTAATCTGTTTTGTAGTAGCGTTCACACACCATTTCAAATCAATGCAGGGAAGAGAGTGCTCTAACCAGCCTGTTACATACTTTCATCCTGCAGCATAATCACTTTGAAATTCTGTTGCTTGAGGGAAGCAGCAGATTTCAGATAGTACAACATTTTCTAATGAGGAGGATGCAGAGAAGCTACTGAAATAAATTCTTGAAGAGAATTTGTGTCTTGGTGTTTTGGCTTTTTCCTCTTGAACGTGTATTTTGTTTTTCATAGCTATTCAGAAAAGCTTCCACAAAGATTTTATTACTGAATGAACCTCCACAGCTGTATAGCCCCTGCCTGGTTGCTGCTTCAGCTAGAGCCTTTGCATATAAATTTAAATAATCAGTTTCCTTAAGCATTTCCTAGAAAATATTATTTCTGTTTATTCATGAACTATTGGCAAGATGAAAAGGAAAAATATAAACAGATTTGCCCATTTATCTGGTAATTATTTACTTTTGTTTTCAGACAAGCTATGAAAAAGAAATATATGTCTCCAAAAGCCTCAACGAATCTCTTGGTATCTCTTTTGTAAGGTGCTCACTAGATGAAACTAGTCTTAGAACAAATCAAAAGAAGAGAAATAGCAGATGCATGCTAAATCTATGCCTCATTTATTGAAAACCATGAACTGCTATGCATGAGGTCTCCCTTAGCTTTTAATATACAGTTTTGTAGTTAGTAATGACATTTGGTTTGGTGAAGGAACTAAAAGACTTTTCTTGTTCTGGAAATTCAAGTCAACAGGTGATTGATGCTACTGTAGCCAAGCCATCGATAGAATCAGTGAAACAGCTTCTGGTTATTGGCTGGGATCCACAAAGAAAGGTACTTAATGTCTGCTTAGGCTTCTAATTTTCAGCTGACATAAAGGTCCTCATGGAAACTCGAGGAAAAGTCCAGGCAGAGGTAAAAACTTCATATATGCTTTGTGGCCAACATACTTGAAAGATGATGGTTTGCAACTACCATTGGAAGGTAAGAGGAGCACCAGCACATATCATCTCTAAGACAATAATTTTCATGGAATGCAAGAATTTTCCCATGGTCAGGCTGGTGAGTTTTTCTGCTGCTGACATGTTAATTTTTACTTCTAAGGACTCCATGCTGCTTCCTCATCATCAGACACTTGGTGACAGCAGCGTCAGTCAAATTCTGGTCATTTGACCAGCTGCTCAGCATTACTTGATTAGTTCATGCACAGCAAGATTAACATACTTCTCTGAGTGCTTCCAGTCCTTTATCTTAATTAATATGATGAACTAGGTCATATTAAATGGAGAAAAATGCAGATGGGTGTGGATGTGCACCACAAAGGAATATCCAGTTCACAGTAGCAGTTTATGTTTGATATTATGTCTCTTGAAACATTCAGGCAGACAGAACTGCTCTAATTCACTGCAAGAGTGGTTTTCACCAGTTTGATTCCTTGCTCTGCCACTGATGCATTGTATAACCTTGGGTAATGCACATAGCCCATGCATAATTTGGACTCCTTGTAATAATGGGAATAATATGATTTATTAATCCCACAGAGTCGAAGTGAGATCTTTTCAATATTGGGGAAGTGCAATATAATTTTCATGTCTGAACCTCTCTTAACCTCCAAAGTATTACAATGATTAAATATTGATTAGTTTATAAAAAGCTATGTTGCAGCATTTACAGCCAAGTGAGGGAGAGTGTTAATCTGTGGCAAGCAAGAAAAGCATGAAAAGCTGACGGGGAGCTGATGAATCAAAACATGGCTATATAGATCTTTTGAAATGCCTTTATAGATCCTGTGAAGAGCAAATGTGAGGGCTTTAGGTGGATTATCAGTGACAGATGTAATAACAGCTATTCCACCATTGTCTTTCTCAAAATATTTGAATTATCTCCCAAGGAATACATCCAGGCAGGTGGACTGTGGCAACAAAGACACAAAATCACATAGAAATTGCTGTGCAGGTGCTCCAAAAGGTGGATATTGTCCCTACTGTTGTACGAGTGACACAACAAATTTGTTTTGGTAGCAGAATGTAGAGCAAGGATGAGGTCCCTGCTGTCTCTGTTCATCAGCTGGATGTTGCCCTAGGCCAGGGGCATGCTGTTGCTAATTTTAGTTTATTCTGCTGCTCAGCTCAGCTTGTGTCTGTGATTCACCTAATCATTATGAATTAGCAAATTCAGTTATTTCTGTTTTGCAGACTCCATGAACAGATCTTTGTAAAATGCAAAGTACTAGTTGTAGACAAAAGCAATTTCTAAATGCAATATGACTGCAATGCTTCACTTAAACGGATCTTTCTGCTTAAAGGAAATCAGAATCCTGATTCTTAGTGCTTCTCTACACTGAATAAAGAGTGATACACCATGGAAAAGCAGGAGAAAGCAGTGAATGAAATACTCTATCTATACTTAATCTAGAAAATCAATGAAAAATTCATTTAGAATAATTCATTCCTAGAACAGACCTTTGGAATTCTTATAGCACCTCCCCCTAAGCTAGTGCAGAACTTTCTCTATCAAAATAACCCTGAAATATTAAGGAGGAGATCTGTGAATAAGCCCTCAGGGTTAGATGCCAAATAAAATCTTGAAGAAACACTTTTCTGCACCTGGTGTTGCCTGCTGTACACTGTCTCCTTGGACTCCTGAAGTGCTGTGTGAAGGAACCTTTGTGCTTTCAGAAGCGAAGAGTCTCTTGATACTCTTTTATGTGCTTTTCTGGAAAGAAGATTTAGTATCATTCTTCGCCTGACAGACATAAATCTACCAGTGATTAGTTATAACCATGAAGCCTCAGAGTTACGAATTTGCTATTAAAATATTTCTGTTTTGTGTTCTGTTTTTCTATTTGCAGTGATCCAGGATGCAAGAAAGAAAAACAAATCCATAAACAATATATTGTTTCCCATAGGTTTCATCGGTAAGTGGCTAGTATGTAAGTTCTATAAAACTTTATCTTTAGATTTCTATTTCTTCTCAAGGTTTTATTAGGTATAAAAACACAAACCTAAACATGAAAGGAAGTGAATCAGGAAAAAGACCATAATCTGCTATGGAAGTGACTTTTACTCAGTGGTTGACTGGAGCACACAGTAGATTTGGTACACACCCAAGCTTCTTAAAAGTAGTGTCACAGCATGGCAGGTAAAATTCTGCAATGTATTTTGCACAGTGAAGTGGTCTGAGGTATAAGATGAAAGGACTGTGGTACTGAATGCACAACCTTAATTTACACAAACATGGCCAGAAAGGGCAGGGCACCTCAGGCTATTGGTAAGAGGATAGCAAACCTTTCCTTTCTGGATCACTGCTTGCATGCAGCTGTGTTTAGTAGTGCCTGTAGGTCATTCAGTGAAATGAATTGGATATTGCAGATCAGCTTGCAGAGGGACAGGAGTTCACATCACGGAACCATCGGTGTGGACATTGGGATTGGCAGAAGGGCCAATGCCTGCCTCTAACACAGGGCTGAGCCACAGGGACAGACTGTGGGGAAGCTTGTGAGGTGGCAGAAGCAGAAGTTTTAATGACTGGGTCTTCTATCACTTAGTTGAGAACAGTTGCTGCACTTAGGATCGGGCTGCAGACTCAAAGGCTGTCAGCTTGATATTCCTGAAACACTGAACTCATCGCAGATCATAGAGTGGGATGGGAAACATGCATTTGAATGATGTAAAATTTAAATTTACCCTGTATCAGAAGCTACTGATGTCAGGCTCGACACCAGATCTGACATCAAACAGGTAGACTTGAAGTCAGAGTTTTGATTTCAGAAGTGGTCTCATGGGTTCCTTTTCATCAATTTAAATGTAAAATGAGACAAAAAACATTTAATTTCTTTCTTTTTTCAGACTCAGGCAAATTTGGTTTAATTCTTCAGAATACCTGTACTATTCTTGTTGATTTCAGCAAAGACAGGATGAATGGAAAAGTAAGAAAACTCCATTTAAGTACAAAAAACAGTGGTAATACTCACAGAATGACAGACATGGGGCTATTTCACTAATGTGTGTGGCATTTTCAGAGCACTAAGTGTCTGGATGCCTGGGGCTGGGTAGTCACCTATTCCTCACATACTCAAATGCCCAACTTTTCTGCCCCCATGCCTTGAAACACCATTTCTTTTCTGTGGTTACTCCTGAAACCATTCTGCATCATGTATTTCTTTGGGGTGGCTTCCTGATGAAAAAGCAAAGCTAGAGTAACATTTTTCTTGCATTGTTTCCACACAACCCACCAAACTCCTTACAAGGGATCCTGTAAAGGAGGTTGCTCTGTGAGAAGGGTCCACAGTGACACTGGCAATTTGATATTGAGAAGAGGGGATTTAAAAGCAAATCCTACAAGGACGCTTACGGTCTCATGTATCTGAGATACCAGAAAAGTCCCTTCTGGCAAGATAACTCTGGTGAGTTTCAAATAAGACAAGCCATGAACAGAACATGAAAAAGACATCTGTGTTTCAAACATATTTCACCAAAATTATCTCACTGGGTTTAATCCCTCTGAAGAAAACACTCGGAGTGTAGAAGTAAGACAGGCATGTGTTTCTGTGCCAAAAAACCTTAAAAGAAGGAACTGAAATGGTTCCAAAGAAGTTAAAATAGGAGGTATTAGGTATTTGTGTCTAATTGAGCAAGAAGGTGGTCCTGGTTTTAACAGCCTTTTTTTTAGAGCCACCAAAACACATGGGATTACATTATAGTTTTTTTCACTGCATTAGTGATGTGTCCTTGGATTGTGCATGTAGGTATATGTTAGTGCTTATGTACATGTATTTTTTGTTCAACTCATACAATATTTTTTCACAAAAAAATTCCTTTTTCAGAAACCTACCTTCTATATAAAAAGATATTGATTCTGACAAAATATTCTCCAGCTATTCTCACACATTCTGTTTCTTGGTTTTGTTCTTGGTTTTTCCTCTTCCCTATATTATTTCAAAGAATAGGACACTCATCACTGAAACTCTTATGGCCTGTTAACTCTTAAGAAATTCATTTTCTGCAGTTTGGAGAAGATTTGTAATCCCTCTGAAACCTAATGCAGCTTAGTCTAACATAGGTATCTGAAATAGGTCAAATGTTTCTACTTGTTTATATTAGTAATAAAGTTTAGGGTGACAAGCTCAGCTGTAGCCAACAGCAGTGTGGATATTTATAGTTTAATAATGCCAATCCTATGCACTGTACCAGGTCCCATGTGCACCGTTCACATGAGCATCAGTGCAAATGTAATAAAGCTGGGATAGTATTTCCTCCACTTCTACTTTATGTTCTTCAACAACAAGAAAAAGTTCTTATTTCTTAGGAAAGAAGAACACATAAAAACATGCATAGGGTTTGTGTTTTCTGCTGATCTTTCACTGTACTGCAATGGAAGACATAATGTCAACTGACTAGGCAGCAAGAAGGACCTAGTTTCATTTACAGGTGTAACACCAAGAAAGTGAGTCATTACAAGCCTTGGTGATACTTCCACCTCATTTTAGTCCTAAAAAGCAAGATACTTGCTTCACTACAAGAAATTACAGTAATATATTTTCTTGAATTGAGTTCCTCTTCTGCAAAAATTTCATGTTTGAGAGTATAATTACAAAATAATGTGCTTTTTTTTTTTTTAGTAAGTCTAGCAATATTGTCTCACTAAATTGTGAAGAAAACAATTTTAGCAGAGAGCTTCTATTCAATCCCATTTTGTTGGTATATGTTACTGGAAAGAAAAAGAGATTACATTTTCTTTGCCTTGTCACTTTCAAAACTCTGGAAGTTCAGGTTTAGATCTAAAAACTGTAATTAGAAGCTAAGTTGAATGAGATTCATGAATATTGGTTTGGGAGTGACTAGCAATAGATTTGAATGTCTGTCTCAGTTTGGTGACCACCTCTAATTGTTTCCTTGCCTTTTCCCACTCTTTCCCCAGGCACTGTAGAAGGCGATTCTGCCCAAGTTACACTCAGGTGACAGAAACTTGGGTTAAATGCAGTGGTACTGTCTCTGGGCTAGGGAGTTTTTCTGTTAGAGGATAGAGGAGGTAGTACCTCTACTGATTTGCTCTCTCATGTCACAGAATCACAGACTCATTGAATAAGACCTCTAAGGTCCAGTCCAACCTTTGACCAATCACCATCTGGTCACCTAGAGCACAACACTGAGTGCCACATCCAATCATTCTTCCTCAAACATCCTTGATCCCTACTCAATGTCATGGAAAGGACAAGCCTGTCTTGAAAAGGAATGGAAATGCCTTAAAGAAAAAGCCGAGAACCAAATGAAATAGGAAAACTTAATACAAAAAAATCATGAAGGAAGTGTGAATAATATTTCTAAAAAATTCAGAAAAAATAGAGCCCAAGTGTTCAACACAAGACCAAAGAGCTGCTGGGTATTGCACACTTGCTATGTCTGGAGAGTGAAACCCCTGCTGGATGGTCATGCCAGACCTTTGGCTTAACCTGGAAAAGCCATCCTTCTGCCTTTCTCTCCAGAATGGTGATACACTCGGTACTCAGTCTTTCTATTGGGCAAATATACCACCAGTCAGTATTTCAGAAGTAATCAATAGGGTTTTGCAGTCCCCTCAGGTATCCCTGGTGAGTCTGAATGTATTATCAATGCAGGATCTTGCCTTTAAAATAAATGTAATGGCTTACACTTCTATGTGGCATTCTGTTTCTGGAGACAGAAAGTAAGTGGATCGCAAAAGAAAGAATAGACAGGCTACAATTTCAAAACTCTAGAGAAAGGACATCTCTAGCTAGCAAGTATTCAAATCCTTAGATGATATCATAGGAATTTGGATTGAAGCTTTAGATGTTGGCAGTAATATTTTAATAAGGACTCACATAAAACAGGCACTGAGGTAGATGAAAACAATAAATCCTGTGTACTTGAGGTACGTGTGCCATTTGTTCAGTCCTGCTAAATGTCAAGGTTTAAAGATGCAAAGATAACTCACCCCTCACTTGGAAGATTTAGCATCATCTATCTGTTGAGCATGTAAATGCTATCAGAAATATATCAGATATCTATCAGAAAGCTCTATTGCTCCAGACTACCTTTCACTTTGTTTATGGAATTCAATAAAACAGACTCCAAGGCTACTGCGAGCTCCTTTTTGCACATCAAGGATCTGGTAGGAGTAGGTAGTACCAAAAAACAACTAGTAATAGCTTTTCCTGCTGGACAGGATCTTTGTGCTTGGAAAAGTTTGGCTGTATATAAGAAATGCTGCTTTACATGTTACACTTGGTTTCCATGGGAAGTGAAAGTCTCTTTAGTCTTCCATTATGATAAAAGCCCTCCAGAGCACTCAGGCTACTGTTTCCAGCTCTATTGAAGGCAAGACATTTCCATTTTCCCTTCCCTTCCCTTCCCTTCCCTTCCCTTNNNNCTTCCCTTCCCTTCCCGTCAGTTTTTGGAATATTTTAAGTACAGATAAAGCCATAATATGTGTGCCACTGCAATCTGAGGCATGGAATGACAAGTGTCCTGAGGATTACATTTGTTCATCCTGAAAATAATGGGATTCTTAGGATTGGGGCTTCACATTCTATTCTTCAAATAGAGATGTTCATAAAACTTCCTACATGGTTCAATCTTTTATGGTCAGACACTTTATACAACCACAATTTCTCCTGACTGTAAATAATTTTCTAGAAAGAACCCAATTAAGTTACTGATCTCAGAATCAACATGACTGTCCAGAATTTAGATGGCAGAGTAAAGAACTAGCTATTTACTGGCAACCCATTTCAACTCCCTAGAAAATGACACTTCACTGTGGCTGAAGTGAAATGTGGAAGCCGCTGGGTGTTTATTACGTAAAAAAGATCCCCCTGTACTTCCATACTGCTTGTAGGAGACATACCAGAAGCAGGAGGTATTGACAGCAGCAACAACTTCCATGTGTTATTGGAACCACCTGTTTGTTTTCCTAACAGTATTCAGAAGGTTAATAGGCATAAGTAAGTGCAGAAACATTGTTTGCTATGCTCCTTCCTATGTTTCCAGGTTTATAAACATGCAGGTTAATTGCTACATGTTTGAACAAACTCAGCTGTCCAGAAATGAGTGTGAAGAGAGGTGTAGGGAAGTGACTTCTATTTCCTGAACATAGAAAATAAAGCAGACTTACTTCATCATCAGTTCTGTGAAAGAGCTGATGCCTGATTTCAGAGGAACTGGATAGTTGCTGGCTGCTCTAAGTCTTCATGAAAACAATAGTTTTAGGCTCACAGTATTGAAAAGTTTGATAGCATCTGGCCTCTACCTCCAGAAGCTTTCATTCATCCAAATAAATTTTTGAGGCTTCTTTGAGACCACTTAATTATTGGCTGTTTAAGCAAAAACTTGTTTTCAAAAGTTCTGCTTAGCAATCAGAGACACATACTGAAGAGTTTCTTAAACCTTACTGGAGGGGAGAATTCCAATGCATCTTATTCAGGCTACCACCTTCAAGCCTGAAAGTGGAATAGGGAAAAGGAAAAGGAAAAGGAAAAGGAATAGGAAAAGGAAAAGGAAAAGGAAAAGGAAACAAGGGAAGGAAAAACCCCAAACCCAAGAAATAAAATCCCAGCACCAACTGTCAGTACCATGCCCTAGCTCACTTATTTGAAGAAAGAGAAGGCATCCAAAGGAGGGTGCAGTGCTGCAGGACTCATCCCTTATTGTAAGCTCTGAAATGCCATGACATGGGGACAAATATTCTTGGCATACAGTCTCTCAAAATCAGCACATGAAAGTGTCATTGATTCAGGGGAAAGGAACAGGAAAGCATCACAGGACCCTTCAGTACCTTTCTTCTCCCATCTTTCTTGATTACTTCAAAGTGTCTTTGCTTAAGTCAGACTATGTCATGTTAAGAATGTTCAAAATAGTTTTTCCTGTGTGATGTTTTTACACCGGTGTCATTTCATCTGCTAACACAGATTCTGACTTGTGAATAATGGGTCCATTCTCTGATCCATAATGGGAAGTGTGTTTCTGCTGTTTGTACCACTTAAAGATTTATGGGAAATGACTGAAGTGTTGACACGGACCAGGTTACAGGGGCAGCCCTAATACTGCCTTTAGTTCAAAGATATACAGTACTCTTCCATCAGCTAGAGCCTCCTTAAGTAGGAGCAGAAGAGGCATGCCAATTACTGCAAATCATCTGCTTTCAAGCTTTTTATATGTACTGTGCCAAATAATATTCTTACAGTTACGGTCAAATCTTTTACAGTAGAATAAAATTATTATTTTTATTGCATAAAAGAAACAATTTACCACAAGAAGTACAATAGCTGATACAGAGTGTGACATGGGAATAATTCTTTCAATAATAAAGAAAGAGTGGCTAGCCACAATGGTTCTTCCTGGTATTTAGAGAGCCACAGGTTATAAAACTTAGAAAAACTGCATTTCAGAGAAATGGAGACATTAGGTAAAACAACAGAATATAATTGTCATATCATCATTTATTGCAATTCACCTAAGGACAGCCAAGGGATTGCAGAGATAGTTCAATTTAAACTAATTTCTATTGATGTGGTCAAATATCCTCTTTCCCCAGTTTATTACCCAAACAATTGAGCTTAGTAGAAGATATTATGAAGAGTCTAGATGAGGTGATACCCTTACAATGCAGAGCCACTGCAGTTCTCTCCTACAAGCTATCCTGAAATCCCAAGAGGAAAAAAGAAAAGTTTGGACTAGTCGGATGTTGGAAAAAACCTCAAGCCACAGAATCTCTTGGATTTTAAATGCTACCTATTGATATATTGATTTGCCTGAGATTCCTGAGATAAACCGAAGCTCTGTTTTCAGATGTTCATTAAGTTTTTACATGAACATACAAGGTACTGAGGTCCTTCATCATTATTAGGTCTCCCTTTTACTTTCTACTTTATTTTGCTTTCCATTGCTATCCTTTTATGATATTAATTAAACTTATGTTTTCAGATGCATTTATTGGTTTGTGTGGTATCTTTATCAAGCATAACAGGAGAATTCAATTAAAAAGTTCTGTCTGAAGTATATTGGTATTCAACTGTCAGAATTTAATGATTTCACAAGGAAAAAATCCAAAAAGACACATTTTAAAACCCCAGAAATTTCCAATTAAGGCAGAGGAAATTATGAATTTCATAGAAATGAAAATATGCAACTAAGATTTTAAAGAATGGAATTAAGAGATGCTTATATATAACAGTGTGGATTCTTTGACACAAGGGAGAAAGTATACCTGTAGAGATATAAGCTCTTTAGTTTAAGGTCTGCTTGGTTTTGGTTTTCTGAGTGTAATTACATGTATTTTAGTAGCATAATTCTTACCATGTTACCAATAGCTGTTTCGTTTATGTTCTTTTTTTTATTTATCCTGTCTGCCAAGTATTGAATGTATTTATTTCACAGATGATGTTGAACAGTGCAAGAAGTAGTACCATGCATACACTACAGGCAGATTTTTTTTTTTAACTGAGATTGCTAAAAAATCTTAAGGATGTATGCACTGATTGTGTTCAAGCAGTTTGGGAAGCCTCCACCTATCCCTGGTTTTGGTCCTGTGAGTTTTTCCAGCCTGAATTATTTTATGATTGGTAGAGATGCAATCTTCAGTCATTCTCTAAAACAAAAAATATTGTTTACAGAGAATAAACTATACAAGTCGCTTAGCCTGTTTTTGAAGTCTATTCACACACACACACCGACACTTACCCAGTGCATTACAGCTGCAATAAACACGTTTTCAAGCTATAGTCAGTGCATTTTCATTAAAAGGAAGAGGTCACCCATAGTAACATCACTCCTGTGACCCAGGTAAAATGAACATATTGCTGTGATGTCCCTGCATTTAAATGCCAAATGATGCTTGTTCATAAGGAATTGTATGAAAAGTTACAATAGCCATTGGTGCCAGGGCAAGAAACAATCAGATCCCATGAATTTCTAGATATATTAAAAACATATGCCAAATATTCTGCAGACTCTCTTTATTACCACCTTTTTTAACCTTCACTATGCCAAAGAAACTAGAAAAAATCTTATTGAGTTTGTAATGCAATGTAAATTTGACATGGTATTTCTTATGTGTGTAATTGCTGTGCTTTTTTATTATAATCCTTTTCCATTTACATTTCTGATGGTCCAAAGTATCTCTTTATGTTGGGAATTTCAGTTGCAACCTCTGTACATTTCTAAGAATTAAGGAAAAAAAGAAAAAATATTATTTTTTTCTGGCTTCTGCTCACAGCCCAAACTTCCTTGATTCTAGAAATCATTAAACTCCTACTTCGTCATGGTAGAAGAGCTCTTTCAGACAGAGTTGTAAAGATGTGGATTTGTTTTTTTTAGAAAGAATACCTGCAATGTTGACCTTGGTTATGTGGTAAACTCTAACCCGGTTTGTTATTCACTCCTCCTCCACAGGACAAGGAGAAAATCAGCAAGGTAAGATGAAGAGAGGGAGACCATTCACCAGTGCTTGTCATGGCAAAACAGATTTGGCTTGGGAAAAAATGAGTTTAATTTATCACCAATGAAAACAGATTTGGTTAGAAAGGAATAAAAAAAAAAAAATTAAAACGGGCCCCTTTCCCTCACTGCTCCCTCCCAAGCTCAACTTCACTCCTTCACTCCTGACTTCACCTCCTATTTCAGTGGCGAGAGGGATGGGGATGGGGATGTGGTCAGTCCACAACTGATCCTATCTGCTGCTCCTTCTTCTACTCCATCGTGGACTCTTCCCCTGCTCCCTTGTGGGCAGGGCCATGGAGGAATGTGTGCAGCCCTGACCTCTCTGCACAGAAGCCATTCCTTCAGCCACTGCCACGGCCCGGCACCACCAACCCAGGCACAGCCTTCCTCAAAATCAAGGTGCAATTGTCTTTCAATTCTCTGGAATTCAATAAATGATCCCACTTTGTGTGCAAAGCTGATGCCCTACATCATCTTTCTTAAATACTGAGGACACCCTGATAATGTTTTGGAAACAGAAGCTCTCTGGCTCATGCCCAGTCTTTGGTTTACTTCACACACTCCAATCTGCTGCCTGTTTCACCAGCTCTTCTCTCCTTTATGACAGCTCTCTGCATTACTGAGTGCATTAAAGATCCCATTTTTTTTTGTGGCATCTTTTCTGAAACTCCTTCTGAATTACATGTTTATTTAATAAGACCAGAGTTCTGCCACTGCATTCTTCATGTCAGTGATTTACTTTGTGGAGAGAAGCAGAGAAATAGCATTCCTACTCAGAAAATCATGAAAACAGCTTGAAATTAACTTCAGAATAGAACTGTAGAATAGCTTTACAGATCACACAGACATGCAGCCATTGCAAAAGACACTTACTACCAATTCCATCTAATAATTAATTTTGATTGAATTACAACTTAATCCCAGAAAAAAATCTCCCTGAAGCTATAGAAGTTTTGTCAACATAAGACTCAACTACCTTATTCCAGTTGTTAATCAACCTCACTATTAAAAAGTTAAATTACTCCTAATTTCTGCTTTGACTTTATCTAGTTCTATTTCAATTTATAGCAATTGTTTCCTGCTATTTTTTGTCCTACATTCTATAAAGCACTTTAATGTGTTTGAGTTTATAAATCCCAGGATTACATTTGCCTATTTAACCACTTCATTATGCTGCTCATAATAACTCCATTTTAGAGTTACTATTTTCCATAAAACAGTCGTCCTTTCAGCTGACAGGACCTCCATTCTCTGCTGCAATTGTGTTGAAACGTGTTATGTAGGGATGTGTCCAATGGGCTGAATGATACAGACAGTGCTCAGTGATTGTTCTTTCCTTATGGAAGTTCTGCTGATGCTTTTATCATTCACAGATTTGTACAGCACTTGTTTATTGTTTAGGGCCACTCCTTTGATGGCTCACTGCATGTTTGAAAAGCACATGTTTCCATGTCCCAGGGGCTGCTGCTTTTGACAGTTGTCAAAGAGTTGTTAACCTCAACTTGAAGGGATGGCCTCAAGTTGCACCAGGGGAGGTTTAGACCAGATACTAAGAAAAATTCCTTCAGTCAAGTGGTGGTCAGGCACTGGAATATACTGCTCAGGGAAAAGGTGAAATCACCTTGATGGCCTTGGAAATTTATTCTAAACTTCATGAGTCTGTGATTCTAACTAACCCTTTAGTATGTGATCCATTGGTATCAAATGGTGGGAATAAAAAAGTAAAGCTTATCCAATTACTCTGCCTCAGAAATTGTGTAATCCTTTGGAACCCCTTGCAAGTTTCCTCTAAACTGAGGAGGTGTGTGGTGTTTCCTCCAGCTGTTATCAGAATAGGCAATTATGAAAGAAACATCCTCTGTGTTCTGTAATGAGAGCAAAGGTGAAAGGTACACTTGCACACACAGGGTGAGAATAGAAATGGAATCTTTGGCAACACTAGCACTCATGGACTTTTCTTCTGGTAAGAAGGCCCTTCCCTGACAGGTGAATTCACTGGAGGCTTGAACCTACAAAAAATACGAACTCTTCCATCTTCCTGTTTGCATCATTGGCTTCTTTCCAGCCTCCTCTCTTTATTTTCCCATAGGTTCCTCTTGAATACATTGCAGATGTGGCTAATAATAGACTTGAGTTTCTTGAGCCTGATGTGACACAACAGACAATTTTGTTCTTAGGTAATGCATAATTAATCAACGAACTAGTCTACCTCCCTCTTTAAAAGCAGGACAGAAGCATGTGCAAATAATTAAATTATGCCTACAATATCAGACTCCACTGTGAGTCCTATATAAACTGAAGACCCTTCATGACATCAAAAGCTGACATGCTTTTTTTAACTTGAAAATTCATTCAAATCATACTGTCCAGCAGCTTCCCAGTACTACACAACTAGTGAAACAAATAAACAGTCAGATCACCCACCAAAAACCTCTCCTTAAAGATATTTCTGGTACTGCTTAAAAAACCCACAAAAACCAGTGCTTTTGCACATCATGTTTTAATATAAAAAAAACAACTTTCACACAATTTGAGTTGTGTGCGAAGAAAAAAAAAAAAAAACAGGAAACACTAAGAGTGTTTCCTATTTTATTTTTTCTATTTCAAATTTTCCTACTGCATCTTGGGAATTTTGAGAAGACTTAAACCTGTCTTGCAAATGTGCAGAAAGGGAAAAGAGAGATGAAAAAATCCCCATGATTAGGTGTTACTCTCTTTGTCTAGTGTAAAAATAGAAAACTCATACCTACAGTCAAACAAACCATCAGTTGTTTCCTGTTGGGTTTTTTTTTTCCCTTTTGAAAAATAAGAACACATACAATTCAGGGAAAATAACAAAATTAATTGGTTCTACATATGCTGAAGGTACTCAGTTAAAATCCATGCCACTGTAAGGAAAGAAAATAGAAGCATCTAGATAATATTTGCAGTAGCAATCCCTTCAGTGAGGTATAGCTACTGTTCCATAGATAATGCAGAGTACCCTGCACTAAGGATCAAAGAAACCCTTCTGGCTTAAGCTAGTGGAAATATTCTTTTGGCTTGAAAGCACACTGCACCTAGAAAGCAAGACCCTTAAATATAAAATCTTACAGTTACTTTATGTTTGGGTATGTGTTAATATTTTCTTCGAAGAGTGATTCATGCAAGATGTTTTGAGGATGAATTTTGAAAAGCTTTAGGAAGGAAGTGTTGCTTTTGTCTTTACACTGGTGCTATAGCTATGCTTCTAAAGGCAACTTGCCTTAATTTTACAATGTATTTTAAAGACTATGAGTATGGATTTTTAAACAAGAGAAATATGTATCTCTGTCTCCCATCTATCATCTCTCTCTCTATAGATCTGTACGCAGAGAAATTATGTTATTTAAATATAAAATTGCATATTGAGATATATCTCTTTACATATCATTTAAAGCTTTTTATATATACAAATTTATATCCCTACAGATATAGATATTTATACACATGAAAATTTTAAACTTTCTCCAAGTCTGCAACAGCCTTATGTATATGAGTATACTACAAGGTGCAAAATTTCTGAACAAATTTCTCATGCTATGGAAAAATTGGCTCCTTTCCTTCTCTCCACCCACCGAAATCCCCCCACTTCTCTAAGGGAATATAATTAAAATAAGGAAGACAAAATTATGTCTGGCTTGATATATAATGTGCATCATATATAAAATATGTTAATATAATACAAATATTATGCAATACATGTGACAGAACTGAATGTTGCCCATACTTTTTTTGCCAAATTTCCCTCCACGATCCTTTGGCTTGCACACCAGGATTTCTTTTACCCCATTTCTTGTCTTTATTTACTATTAACTTCTTTGCAGATTTATTAGATTTTCTGCCCTTTCAACCTCTGATGATTAAGTGTGGCTCATTAAGGCTCATTAAGTGTGGCAACACTGGGGTGAAAGAGTTGTCCCCAAGACAGCTTCAGGGCAAAATTAATCCCAATGTACATTCCTTAGGTCCTGAATTACTCCCATTCTCAACAAACTCAGGTGACACCTTTCCAGGTAAGAGTGCATTGGACTGAGGAGAATAAGCTTAGAAATGGTAAAGGTCTAGGAAAATGCTATTGAAATATTCAGTCCAATCCTCCATCCAGAAACAAGATGCAGCAATATCTTCCGTGTTATTACACAAGGATGACCATGATACAAATTTTCATAGTTGGTATCTGCTGTTCACTGTGCAGCCTGAGTATCTGGTTTACAAGACTTCAGTCATCAGATTTCAAGAAAACAGTCCTCTTGAGGAAATAAAATGTATTTCCTTATATTTGCATGTGTACATAGATACATATATTTTTGCAGCGTAGCCTAACGGTGTTCGTCACAGGAAAATAAGTATTGTAACAAGCGATTCACTTAAATAAAAGTAGTACTATCTAGCTGCAGAGAACATTCTTTGTGGGGCTTAGTTCTAGTGAAGCATTTTTCCTGGACTGTGGCAGCACTAATCACTTTTTGAGTTACAGTGACAAGATTTTTCTCTTATTGGTGATTCAAAACTTTGTTCTGCTGAAATCTCTCTGAGGTTTGACCTGCACCAGGTGACTCTATCTCCAATTCTCCATTCGCAGTATTTCCTCCTTTGGCTATCCAAATCCTGACTTTGCCTTCCACTATTCTGGTTATATCTATACCATGTACTCCTATATTATTCATAGAGATCAAAGTTGTCCTTAAGTGATGTAGTTCAAGTAGGGGAAGCAGTTAAGCCTCAAAATAAATAATGCCATCTGGGATACTTGGAAGTCCTAAACAGCTCAATTACTCTATTACACGTCAAGTGAAAGCATATTTTGCTTGTCAAGGACGGGATGTGTTCTCTATGTTGTACTTAAAGTACTGCAAGTTTCTGTGTGGCCAAAGTGTAAATTATTGTAAATCTGTGGGACTTGTTTTGGGGTTCTGCCTAGGTGTGCCTTGATATCTGGGTAACATGGAGAAAAGAAGACAGGCACAAACCTTGTGCCAAATTTTTGTCAGTGGGAACCGCCACGCCAACAAAACCTAAACAGTGGATTTTTCACAAGGACCCTGTTATAACACAGTATGTTTATAGTTTCACAGAAGTCACAATGGAGAGTCATGAGCCTGATTAATCAGGTTTAATTACCAGCTCTTATTAGGCTCGAATCCATTTGGACGGCATGCTGTAATGCAGCAGAGGGATCACCGCCCACTGTGTGAGCAGAAGTGGCAGACAGGCACATGCAGCTCCTGTGACTCCTTTTTGTCTGGGAACTGCAGCTGAAAACTGTGCTGTCATGCAGAAAACATAAAACACTTCATGTGCTTTCATCTTGATTTATATAAACCGCATTTCAATGCTGATATTTCAGTCTACCTGACATAGTGCTATATGTGGAGCATAGTCCTGTATTTCAGGAAGAATTTTTGGACAAATGTTTTTTTGCAGCTTATAACCATAGGTACATTGGCAAGAATGGTTTTATTAAAAATCTTTAAAATTACATAAATAAAACTCATGTGTCAGGATATCTTGCATATAAGTTAATCTAGTAATAAGAATTTCCCTACCTTAATAAGCTTACATGCTTGGAAGTTTGAAAACTTTTACAGGTATTTTTCTTACAGCTCTCAGTATATATCTTCCCACTTCTAACACTGTCTCCTGATAGTGCTAGACTTAAAGTCTTGCCCAAAGACAGCTATGATATTAATATACACAATGTGTAAACCAGCTTGCCTATCGTTCCTTCTGCTTGCAAGGTCACATCCTCTTTTTACAATACAGACTACCAGGAAAATATTTCCACTGATGTTTAACACACCACAGGAAGGATAAGAATTATACCCTCAGACACTTCATAGAATCATAAAGTCATAGCATAGTTTGGATTGGAAGGGAACATTAAGAGGCACGTAGCCCCACAGCCCCTGCAATCAGTAGGGACGTTTTTAACCAGATCAGGTTGCTCAGGGCCCTATCCAACCTGACCTTGAATGTTTCCAGGGATGGGGCATCTACCACCTCTCTGGGTAACCTGTTCCAGTTTCACCCCTTTTGCAATTATTGCAATTAAATCTGCTTAGCAAACTTCCATAAAAATAAAATTATCTACATGTAATTGCTAACACTGCTAAAGGAACTAATTGTAAAATATAAAGGAAAAAAATACTGAGAACTGAACATCTGCTGTGCTTGTGCCTCTAAAATCTCCATTTGGCATGTTCACTTACAGACTTATATTTTCAGGATTTGTTTAGGAAGATGCTGGAAACATGCTGGTACCTCTCATGCCATAAAAATTATACAGATGAGCAAAATAAAGGAATTATTAAATTATATGTTAACTTCCCAGTAAATGTGGGACATTCAGAAGTTCCTGCCTCAGAACAGAGAGCAGAGAGTCACCTCTTTTTATTTTTCGCTGCCATGCAGCCTCTCTGTCCATTTTACAAAATCGTCCTCTCTCCAGCACTAAATGTAATTAAGGACCTTTTCAAAATAATGATTTAATGATCTGCCTTTTTTTTCCCCTCACTGTAGCCAAGCAAGCAGAGGAACTGACTCACTCAAAAAGGGCTCAGACTATTATTTTATATGGACACATCATTGCAGCTGACAGTGTTTCACCTGGATAATACGCCTAAAGGTAACAGCATAAATTAAACAGTAAACCATTAAAAGTTGGGCTTTTTATTTTTCCCTCTGGAGGACATTATGTAACTCACAAAAATTGAAGAAAGTGCTTTTGCAAGATGGTTCTGTCTTCACCAAACTAAATTCTGATCCTGAATTGTGAAAAGTCAAACTCTTTAAACCCTTTGTAGAAGGTCACGTGGTTTCATGATTCCATTTTGCCATGGAATCCCTTGTAAGACTTACTGCCTTACACCCAGTCTTTGGTCATGTGTATTCATCTGGGGCCTTTGCTGTGAAATAGGAATGTTTTTGGCAAGTTCTTAGCTCTGTATTGTCTCTTCACTACCATCTGTTTAAAAAACAAATTTTAAAACAGGTGAACCATTTTGTGCGTAAGTTTTGACTTACCATAGGTCTCTTCTCCCAAGTAACAAGTGATAGGAGAGGAAATGGCCTCAAGTTGTGCCAGGGAATGTTTAGATTGGATGTTAGGAAAAATTTCTTCACTGAAACAGTGATCAGGCATTGGAGCATAGGGAAGTGACGGAGGTATTACAGGTACAACAGTTAGGGACATATTTTAGTGTCAGACTTGGCAGTGCAGGGTTGGTAGTTGGACTTGATCTTAAAGGTGCTTTTCAACGTAAATGATTCCATGATTCTGTGACTGAAAGGACTCAGTTTGCTCAGGACTGCAGTTTTGTACCAAATTACATGACTTCCTGGCTAGAAAAATTGCATAGGTGCTCTCTGCAGGTCTGCCTGGTGGACAGACTATCTATGTCTGCACTATCAATGGGTAGAGTCTGAGTTCAAAGGCAGGTTTGCTGATGGTCCTGCTCTGATGGCTGTCAGGAAAGATGTCTCAGGGGGAGGAAAAGTCCAGATGCACCCTGTGCTGTCTGACATGTATGTGTGCAGCAGGGGCAGGTCACCTTCAAACACGCTTCAGCTCACTGCCTTCAGTTTGGTCTTACAGTGATAGTCTGGGACTAATGCTCTAACTTGAACTGTGGGAGCAGGAACCAGATGGTTTTGGGATGCTTCAAGAACTATTGGTGAATATGGTACTGGCTCATGGGAGAAGATACCATTCTGGAGCACAGCAGAATCAGTTTCTGGATAAACGGAGGTGGAGGCAAAGTGTCTATACAACAGATTTTTTCTTTGCCCACCAGAAAATCACTTCATCTTTCTTTCTATAGTGAAATGGATTTAACTGCTCACAGTGAACAGACGGGACTGATTTATGTTTTCAGAAGAATTTCATGAAAGCTGCCAGTTCTTTCATTTTACCCATTTTTCAACACCTTCTGACTGTAAAATTGGCTGAGTTGTGCTGACTTCTAACTGATGATGCCAAAGCTGCTCTCAAAAACCAGTCAGTATTTCTTCAATCTTCTTTCACAGAGGGATAAGCTTGGAAGGGAGCAGGCCATCTTAGAAATGCTTTATGGCCAGCTGGGGAAAAAAGGAGCAGAAAGGGATAGGTGTTCATAATATACTTCTCAGCTTTCTGTTGAGGAGATTCATCTTCAAGACCAGAAGTAGTACAGTGAGGATACACCTCTCATTCCAGATTCATCTCAGAAGTTCCTTTTTTTTTTTTTTTTTCCCTGTATATTGATTTGGCTATAGCTCCTGGCTCTTCAGTGCTGCTCCTCAGCCTGTTTTCTGCTTCTTCCAAGCAATTTCTAGATCTGAGCCATCAACTTCCCAGCAGCTGCTGTCTGAGAGGCACAATAGGAAGAACTTACTTGTTTGGGTCCTTATACCTGGTAAGAATGATCATTTTTGGCACAGACCAAAATGCCTTCATGCCTCGATAGACATCCCTGTTCTTTTTGTAGCTGTTCCTCCACTGGTGCTTTCACCTGGTCACTATTTCACATACGTCTTTAAAACCTGATCAAAACCCAAGTCTGACAACAAGACAGTGACTTATATGAACACAGCTGAAGGGAAAGGTTGCTCACCTTGGGAATGTGGCACATGGAAGGAGACTGGGAGATGATATTCATCATAATAATGTCAAGGTCTGCTATCAACACTGCAGGAGACAAGTTAAAGAGACTTTAATAGAGACACAAGTGAAATAGAAATGTCATGACCCAAGAATCCAGGGGAACAGAAGGACTGCAACATTGTACTCTTTATGCCTCTTGTGATGGAGAGAATATTTTTGGGGGTAACTTTTACAGCTGGCGCATATTACAACTTTTATAATAGATAAGAAAGTTTTTAAGTTTTCTGATTCCTAAGGCTGGATGATCCAGACCCAGGAGCTGGTATCATGTGCTACTGGTGTCATGTGATGCTAGTTATGAAAGCTGCACAATCAGTATAATTATATATATGAGATTTAAACAAATTGTGCATGGTTATTTTATTTTAGAAATTTTTAGATGGCCCTTGAAAATTTCCATTATACCAAAAAATTGTCTAATTCATTAACAATAGATAGATACATATCTGAAATGCAAAGCTATCAAATATTGGATAAAAAATCTGACTCCATTTCATTTACCTTACAGCTGAAGTGCCAGACTTAAATCATTAGCTTCATTCATGCCAGTGAGTTTTCAAAGAGAAATTATGTCCTTTTTTCAACTGTGCATGTCACACTGCTTTAGAAAAAAAGTCAGCAACATTAAAAGTAATGGGCAAGTTTGGAGGTGAGTGACTAAGGTATCATGCGTTCAGAAATGATTGCAAAAATGGTTGCTGTGTGCCTGCATCCAGACAGAGCACTAAGACTAAGACACAAAACTAATGCTTGTCTTCCAAAGCACGTGGTGATGTGGTGGGTGAGTGGAAAAAAACACAATTACACAAGTTCCCCAGAATATCTCTGCTGCTTGTTTTTTTGGCCCACTACGGATTTTTACAAGAAGTACTTGTTTGGAATTTCTGTAGTTGCTTACTCATTTTCTCTGAATGACATTGCTGCTTGTCCTCTCTCAGAGTAGCTAGGTAGCCACTAGGAAAAAAATAAAAAAGAGGGAAGAAAAATAAGAAAGGGGATGTATCTAATGTATCTAAGCATACAGAAATAACACCTGCAAAACAATATTCTTTGATTTTCTCCTTTGCTCAACTGCCAGCCCTCTGTATTCAGGGCCAGTGTAGTGAATCACAGCAAGTATTGTAAAACTGCCTTTTTCTGAGGTATTTTACACTTACTTTTGCCAGCTTCTTATAAATTGGAGGGATATAGCAGCCCACAAAAACATCCATGTCTTCAAACACACACATTCCCACATATGTATGTTACCTTTGCTTGCCTTGTTTCCTGCTTGCCAAGGCTGGAAATGTGGAAACACATCCTCTATGTAGATAGAATTTTATTGCTCCTTCAAACTCCTGAGAGAGGTTTTGGGCTGATTTCACAAGGTTGTAATGGATATATTTCTTACAAAAACAATTTACATTCTTTATATTATAACTTCTCTTGGTAAGAAAAGGTGGAACACATTGCTAGATTTAAGGCAAAAATATTCAATTCTTCCTATGACTAATTTATTTTTACAGATACAAAATTAGTAGATGTACCTGCTAGTCTTCATGTCTATAAAATACAGCTTTAAATTCAAACAGTCAGTCCTTACTGTAAGCAAGAACCATGTCAACAGCTCATTTTCACTTTAATTCCTTTTGAATAAAGTGCATTATTTAAGTTTATAACACCGAGTTCTTTAAAAAGAAATAAAGAAAGACAAAAATAAAAAAAGAAAGAGCAGTATATTCCCATGATAAAAAGAATCTTACTATTTTAAAAAAAAATTTCAACACATGGTCAATGTAATTGAAGTTTGGAGTGCTTTATGTTATAAATGCTTGAAGGGTGCTTTTAATATGCAAAGAAATACTAAAACAAGGAAACAAAAAAAATGGGGCAGAGAATTATAATGGGACCTGTCAGACTACCAATAATTTTATTGGAAAAAATTTTTACTTGAATAATCAGAAAAAAATCTCTGTGAATTTTTGAAGCTAGTGCTTGTGATCAGTAATTTTCCTTACTTTCTTCACCTCCTAATAATGATAACAGGAGTTGTGATGAAACCACTTCCTCATACGCTGTCTTAAAAATTGCTAATTATGAAAAATAAGAGGATAATCCCAGTGAATTAATCTCTCTTTTGCTTTGAGGTTCACATCAAGAATATTCTTAATGCCCGCACTCTAAGCGTTCCAACCGCTCCCTGTCAGCAGTAGCATACTTGGCTCGAAATGCACATGGCTTCCACATGACTGGATATCCCCTGGTGAAAGACTCAAACAGCTGCATAAGGCTTACCAGCGCACATCTTCATGAGACTGAATGTTTAGCATAATTTCTCGTTTGTGTTACTGAATGATCCAGCCATATACATTAAATTAATTAAAACATATATCTCTTATAATACAGATGCAGTCTCTTGAGACACCAGTCATAAACCCTTTTACTAAGTAATATCATCTAAACCTCCCCCCAGCAATGCACTTTTTTACAAATGTCCAAGGATAACGACTTAACATTATAATAACACTTCCTGACTTTGCTTCCCTCCCTTCGTTTCCCTCCCTTCCTTCCCTCAAAGGGCTCAAAACAATAAAAAAATCCTCCTGGCAACATTTGACTATGAGCTTGTTTGGTTGGATTTTGTCCTTATATTTACCCTATGTACAAGTCAAAACAAGACACGGTCCCACTTAATTTCATTACAGTGTCTAATTATGACAACAACAATCAATAAAAGCCCAGAATCCTTCTAACATACTGCCCTTGAAATGAGAGGCAGCCAAACAAGAACTATAGTAATGCACTTAGAGATGGAAAATCACTCCTGGGTTTGAATCCCTCTTGTATTAAAGGAAATAACTGATGTATTTTTACTCCACTTTCTTCAGAGTATAAAATTACAGACAATACTGTATCACATACTCAGAAAAGAGGGGGAACTAAACACCTCAGTTTGATTACAGTTCTCAAATAAGTTTAATTCTCAAATAAGTACAGTCAGATACAGGTGTACAGATCTATAGCTGACCCCTCTAACATTAGGCTGACAAATACATGCCCGACCTGCTTGCACTCTAAGATCACAGAGTGTTTTGCTACACTTAGCACTGAACTTACTGCCATGCTAACTATGAACACACCTTACTATCAGCTTGAAGTGGACACACAAGCCTGTGCCTGTGTCTGAGCAATGGTGCAGACCTGCTGCCATAAGGTGGGGTGGAACAGGACCAGAGTATCATTGCTCTGGATGAGGTGTGAAGGCACATGGCTCACCTTGTGCTCCTGTGTCCTGAGCCAAGGACATATACTTCAGCAAGATAAAGTCAAGCAAAATTAAGTGAATGACTTCCTCTGGAATGGCGAGGAACTGAAAATCTCTGCCCCAGTGGATATGCCCAAGGAGGAATAAATACCTGCTGTGGATTTCTGTGATAAGGGCTTCTCGTAAATGACTTTGCTCCTGGCTTGCACAGAGCTAGAATTGAGTGATTTTAAAAGCCAAAGAATATATCTGCTATAATACCCAAGTCAATTACAGTGTTAACTCACTGCAGAGAGAGCTGACAGCAGATGGTGTGTGCTCAGACACCTCCTTCTGAATACCACTGGTTTTGGCATCATGACGGCTAGACATGAAATAAACTAAACCTTAATCATGCTAAGCCAACAGGTTGATCACAAGTAATGGAGGGCACAGAGCAAGGAAATCTAGCCAGTCATCATTAATGTTAATCAGTTAAACTCAGCCTCCATAATCATGCTCAGACAAAATAAAATATCACACGATATTCCAGTGATGGGCAGACCCAAAGGCTACCTTCACCTATAAAATGTAAATACTTCAGAGAATAAAGTCATGCAGCTGCTAATTTTGCTGAAGAATGATCAGCTCCCAGCATGCATCCTTCCACTGACTGTGTGAGGCACAGTGGAGGCTGACAAGGCATGGTGTGCTTGAATCTCACTCCCGTGTCTTCACTCCTTTGTACTGCTGAACAACTTTTTATACATAACACTTACTGAGAAGTTTTAGGCTTCATACATGTTTTCTTTATCTCTGATACTGAAAAAAAATACTTCCTATTCCATACTGCGTTGTTGATACTACTGACATGGGATCATTCTTTCTTGAAGGAGGATGGATATCATTAAAAGAGAACTGAATAGCTACCAAAGAAGTTTTTCCCCCTCTGTGTAAAAGACAAATGCTTTCCTTCCAGAAATAAGCAAAATGTGTAAGTTAAGTAGGATTTGGTTCCTCTCCTTGACAAAGCCAAAACTGTCTACCTCTTGTATGGTTTCACTCAGCATGTAATGCTGAACAAAACTAAGATCCCCACTTTGTTCTTTGCCTCTCTTTGTTGCTTATACACACAGACTAAATGAAGAGATATAAATTATTCAAGTACATACAATATATATATTTTAAAAGCTTCTGTTGCAATTGTTGCTACATGGAACTGTAGTAACCGTTAAAGTTTATTTATGCATTGTTACTTGCTTTGTGAGTCAGTAGAGCTCCAGTGGCATGTAAGATAAAATCAGAAGTGTTACCATTTTCCTAGACAAAAATATGTGTTTTAGTTGTAATGATACTGTTTCTATTTCAGCTACACTCTTATTTTAATATTAATTTCTAACTCACATGGCTATAGTGATGGGCAGAGCCTTATCAGAGAAGGGAAACATGCAGGAAAAAATCTGGACTGCACACAGTTAAATTTTTCAAATTTTGCATTTATAGAAAAATTAATAGAGAAGATTATTATTTTATTGCTTTCTGTAGGCACTGGTTTTCAAGCCTAGGCATCTATCCTTCATGGCAGAAGCTGTACTGTAATTTTACCACAAAAGACACTGTAGGAAGGTGTTGCAGTAACTAAGGAACCAATTTTAGTAACATAAAAACAAATGTTAGAGGAATAACAGGACTGAAATATGAAAATCATTTTTAGACATGGTAATTTCTGTCAGAGTTTGCTGCAATTTAAAAAGAAAACTCATTGATGATGATGATGATGATTGATAATGACGATTATACTTTGGTATGAATTGAAAGCTTCTATTTCTTGAGTTGGAGTACTGGTATGATGAAGTCTTTGTTCAAGTACAAGGCATGGATGCCTTATAAAATAAAATATCAATATAATCTCATTCAAATTTCACCTTTAATCCTATATACTACACTCCTGCAACATTTGAGATAAATGACTGAGTAATGTATCCTTTTTTAAACATTTAGAATATGAATAGCCAAAGATTAATCCTGTGTTTTGGTTGGTTTTAATGCAAACCACTGGTTTCCAGTAAATTGATCTTTTCGTAGAGTGAGTATGATGCACTTTGAGATGGTTGTGATACTCTCAAAAGCAGTCTCCACTTATCTATTATACATGAGATTCCTATCATTGCATCTGAATGCTTCAGCATATAGTAGAAAAATTAAATAAAAAATATTTAAAAGAGGTGTTAAGAGGTCACTTAAAGTCTATTACAACCATGATATTTATGTTATTTCTGACATGTTTGTATTACAAGTTTCTGATGGATCTTCCTTATCCTTCCTATGTAATCAATTCAAACATTTAACTGCATTTAGATTTAAGAGGGATTTCTCACTTCCTGATGAAAGTACTTCATGGCAATATAAATTTACTTTTTTACTACAATGTCCTGTCTCTTGTGATTATAGAAAAAACATTTGCTCCTCTCTGTGCCAACCTTTTATGTAGTTGAAGGTAGTTATTTTTCCTTAGACTGGTTCAGTTCTTTCATGCTGTACATAAACCATGTTCTGTATCCCTGTGTTCAGACTTCTCTTCCCTGGACCATACTGGAGGGCAATATTTTGAATTTATAGCTGAGGTCTACCTCAAGACAGAATGAATGACTTCATGTATCTGACATTATATAAACCTCAATAGCAGTTTTTTCTTTTTTTTTTTTCCTGAAATATGGTGTTACAGCCACTAACTCACAGACACTCTTTCCTCCTGAACCTTTACTATATAAGATGTGAAAAGGAGTTGAAGAATTGTGAATATAGGGGAATAGAAGTCAGGAGGATCCCCTCACTCTGTGTACTGGTGGGAAAAGATCTCCACTAAGGGCAAGGGCCAGCATTGAGTCTACAAATTTGAATGCCTTTCTCCTGCCCACACACTCACAGCATAATTATGGAATTTCATTTCTTTTGACCAGTCTTCCCAACATGCCTTGTTTCCCTACTTCAGGAATTACCTATAAAATATTGAAAGACATACAGATTGGTCTCTTAGGTAGAAAGTGGCATATAAAGCAGTCTGTCACATTCAGAAAATGTTCTCCAACTTCTTGTAAAAAGGCTTACTTCCTATTACATTATCACCAGCATTATATGTATGATACTAGCTATGGATATTTGTAATTCAGGGAATTCCTGAGCTGCACATATTTTCCATGTGTATAGGAATCTTCAACATCTTCAATTTCATGATTTTGTCTGACCACTTCCTGAACCCAGATTTACTCTTAATAGGAGCAATATCTGGTGACAAGGCATTTGCCATAGGTACCATATGTACATTACATATTCTTGTATCTTTTTAATACTTTTTTTTTAATTGCATCTGATGTGCTCATGTGCTGGAAGAGGGACTGAGCATCTATTTTCTAATAATCTTCTCCAGAGCACTACCTTTCTGACCTTGCTGGAAGGAGCCCTAGCCACTGCTAAGTCAAGGTCAAGAGTGACCTTATTAGAAAGAGGAATGCAAACACTTGTAAAATAACATAGGGTTGTCTTAAACCTATCCACTCTGGATAAAATCACTAAAATTCTACATTCTAAAATAAAACCAGGACAGATAAACAGCAATAATACAAAGCCATAGTAAATAGATGGAATAAATGTAGTGCCATATACAGATAGGGTTAGTAAGAAATTTAAGCGTTGATACACAAGTTTCTGCATGCAAGCAGGAAGCCTAAATTGCAAAATGGGAGCATTGCTCTGAATGGAACAAACTTATGTTGGAAACTTGGAGGAAGGCATATAATATGACACACTGTTACCAGAATACAACATATGTAAGGAACCTAAATCTAGCTGGGAAGTATATAGCTTTTAAAATGTCAACCCTTATGTTTTAGTTTTTTTCCAGAAATAAAGAATATTTGATTTCAGATTCATCTTTTTTCCCCCCATGTAATGCAATAAATGTTGACCTCTGTTATAGTGGGATGGGATCACATCTTGAATTGTTAGCACAGGGTATAATAGCAAAAGTGGTGGAAATATGTCATTCCAAAATGATTGCTTGTTCAGAAGGACATAATTCTAATTGCAAATATATTGGCTTCTATTGCCTTTAAATGGGACACAGCTGCTCTATGTTATTCAAAACTTGTTTAAGAACATAGAAAATGGGAGAAAACAAAGAATTACTCCTTGAAGGAAATTATTTTACTTTTATACTTAGAGCTAGGGGGCAGGATTACTATTTCAGGCCTTTACCAAGTAAGTTCAATTTGGCTGAAGGATGTGTTTCAGACCTAAAACTCCCTCAGATACTCTGACTACGTAGCATATACGCATGAAAGAATAGGGAGAGTTTCTTACCAATCTTGAATGAAAGATAACTTTGAAAAGGAAGAGAAAATAGAAGTTAGACAATCACTTGAAAGAGATTCCAGAGGAGGATTTTAGTCTCAGAGAAAAATAATTGGAGGGGATTAAGTAATTTACAAATTGGTCAAAATAATGACACAGCCAGAGGGATTGTGGAGAGCTCATGAAATACCTGTATGGAGCCTAGTATCAGAGGTGCCTTGCTGAATGCATAAGGAGTAATAACCCAAAGGATGTTTATCAGCTTTGGTCAGAGATAATAGCTTTCTCTAAACTTTTGCTTTTAGAGCTAGATGGTTACCAAAAGGCCTTTGAAACCTGTCTGCAGCTACTGTGCTTATTATGCTGGTGTATCTAAACATGGAAATGAGAAGTGCATTTTTTTCTGCACAGGGAATCTATAAAAGAATGAACTGATGACCAAATGACTGATTGACAGAAAAAGCAAGATTCGCAGGATATGTTTCAAATCTACTTTTATAATAAAAATATCATCTCACACATTAGAAATTAATGTTATGCAATGAATGCTCTGTTGATTTTTTTTTTTTTTTGTGTACAAATATGGGGTGAAGATAGCAGTCTTCACTGAAAAAAGCTTTACATCCAGGGAAAGAAAGAAAAAATTTATAACACTGACCTTGGTCTACCTGCATTCTTTATAGATAAAGGAAAAGCTATTTCTTGTGAGCACAATATTTAGAAAGGTAATATATAATAAAAAAGGTTATGTTCAAATGAGGAGAGATGTGTGAACAAGTTGTTAAACAGTGGATAAGAGGAAAAAAGGATTGGTTATTGAGGAGATAATAGTTACCAATTCCATCAAGAAATGCCTTTGCCTAAATTTTTGACCTTTATTTATCATAGTTGAATTATTTTTCTTTAGCAGTTCAGTCATTCACTATTTTAAAAGTTAAATTTGAAGAATAAAGACAAGAGGGGGGAAAAACCACAGCAAGAGCTCTTTCTATTGCTGTTCTCATTTTATCCTCTTCTCCATGTATTTTGTGGGTTTGTTTTTTTATTACTGAAACAGTTCTGAATTCTAATGATAAAGCACTTGGTTCTAACCCAACATGTGCAATAATAGGCTTAGTCACTCAGTACTTGTCCAGAATCTCTGAGAATTTCAAACCTTAACATATTTGGAAGCAGTGCATATCTTTTCCACTGTTTAAAACAATAAAAGAAGAAAGTGTGTGCCAGAACTTGGAAGTGTAACTTGATTTCTAAATGCTTAAAGCAGGAGAGACTGCTTCTGTTTCTTTTTCTTTTTTTTTACTTTTTTTTTAAACAAAAAGAAAATAAGTTGGAAAGTAAAAACAAAAGGAAAAAGGAGGGTGATCAGAAGGGAATGCATCTGGCTAATACCCTGGATGGATGTGCTGCCATTCAAAGGGATGTCAAGAAGCTGGATAATGGGCCAGCATGAGCACCACGAAGTTCACTACAGGGAGATGCCGAGTCCTGCCCTTAGGGAGGAAAAAGTCCAGCCTCCAGGACAGGCTAGAGGCAGCTGACTAGAGATCAGCTCTGCTGAGAAGGACCCAGGGGTCCTGGTGGTCAAGTTGAGCATGATCTAGCAGTGTGTCCTTGCTGTAAAGAAGGAAAATGGCATCCTGCCCCCAACATATGTTGGTGTCTGGTGTTGTTCCTGTCCATGTGCAGGACTTTGCCCTTCGTCCTGTTAGACTTCACGAGGTTCTCTCTGCTAATTTCTCCAGCCTGACCAGCTCCCTCTGGGAAGCAGCAGAACCCTCTGGTGTATTGTTTCTCCCAGTAGCCAAAGCAAGGAGCTGCATTCTGAAATCATGCCAGATCCTGAATCTCAGGGATCTGAAGGCAGCCTAGGTGATAAACAGCACTCTTCACAACACTCTCCTCTGACTAGCTCTAAAGCATATTTTTCTCACACAATATGATCAGACATGCTCTCTGGCATGCTAGATTATATGCAGAGGTTAGATATTTGCCCATTCACTTGGAGAGGTAACACAAAAGCTAGGACTAACAGCATTTGATCTGTAGGAAATTAAATTCCTTCTTATCACTGGCAATGACTTTTTAGCCAAAACAGAAAAGAAGCTTCTATGACTGGAGGCAAAATGTGAACCAGTTCAGGTAAGTCTCTTCTCCTCCATCTGTTGACTAAGGAGCTTTTTTGAAAAACTCCTTCAGCCCCTAAAGCAGAGCAGGTGGAATTGAGAATTTCACCTGGAGGCAATCCCCGTCTGCCTACGCCTAGACCATTACCTGCCATAACCTCCACCTAGTTACAAGGTGGACAGGTAGCCAAGGTGTGGGACTCAGCTACCATCTCTCCCCAGCAATTTAAAGTCAAGTATCCTCAGTAGCTTGGTGCTCTTGGTCCTCTGTACAATAAGCAGAACCTTTCATAGCTCTAAGTTACTAAAACAATGTTGAATAAAAAGCAGTGCAAGGATTGCAAACAACAGTGCCAATGCTAATTAGGGTTAGCCAAGGTTTTCTCATTCATACAACTAAGGGAACATATGGGAAATGTCATGTTGTCATAGCAGATTCTTTGCTTCGAAAAGTTGTGTGAAACATCAAAGCCAAGTAAAATAATAGCTGCATGCAACAAATGTGAAGTACAAGAGCTTCAGAAAGCATATCTTTTTTTGCTGCCTGACAGGGGCTCTGGAAAGAATGCATGCAAAAATTAAATCTACTGTGATATCTATTGTCAAGCTGTTAGTCTGACTCTTCTTCTGAGATGTTTCTCTAATTTTTGTATGAAAGCATTTAAATATGATTTTTAAATAAAAGTACTTTTATTTAAACTGTGCAGAAAGCCCTAGAATTGAAAATATTATTAATTGAAAAAAAATATGCCTCATCAAAGCTTGAGACACTTCATATGGATGTACCTCATCTTTCTTCCTGTAGTTTGTAGTTTTGAATTAGAAGAGAGTCAACAATTCTGGTTGTTCATTACTATTTGTACATTTGGACCTCTCTTTAATGTGATGATTCTGTACAAATAATACAAGAGGCATTTCAACTTCTGTGTTAGGACTCACCTAAGAAAGAAACATTTTCAGATGTTGTTCCAAGTGGTCATGTGTATAAATGTAACACTGATATAACATTAATGTAACCTAAATACAACACTCATGTAATTTCAGTGGCTCTTGGCCTCTCTGAAGAACACTGAAGTAATTTTGAGGAGACAAACATAAGCTGGTGGGAGACACCCAGAAACTGAAATGGACATCTGCTTACCAGGAGAATGCGTAACAGGCTTTTATTATTCCAATATGAGAAGAAGCAAGATACTGGAAAGTGTGTTAGATTCACAATGTGAATGAGCTGTTTGAGTTTTCAGTCTTGAATTTCTTTGTGTATTTTTCATTAGCAATGTTGTTGGATTCACTGTTCATAGATCCTCAAAGAGAGGAAACACAAGTAGTTGAAATGTAGATGTATCCAGAGGTTTTCTCTTTATTTCTGACTCTCTACCTCCAAAGCATGGAAAAAGTAACATTTGCAAGAGCATAGGTTTTCTCTTTATATTCTTGATTACCCTATTCCAGATGATCCAGCCCTTTGGAATGAGGTTTCTGTTTTCCAGCCGTTTTTTTTCTTCCTTTTTTTTTTTTTTCTGGCGTGTGTGTTTTGCTGAAGTTTTTTTCATTTATTTTCCATTTAACCTGGCAAAACAGAGGCAAAAACATCAGTCAGCTTTAACAATGTCTGTGGTCACTCAAAATCATGCCTGCTGGCAAACCTAACTGGATGGCAAAGATGGGCCTTAAGCTGTGTGTGGACCTTTAGAAGTTCAACCCATATGTGAGAATGTTCCATATGACTAACAGGGAAGCTGAGCTGGTGTGGGAGCTTCTGGGTAATCTGAATATCTGAGTTTTAGGGAGCAAATCAGTAGGCTGTGTTAAGTCTGGCAATACCCTGGCTTGTGGAGTGGTGGGGCCCCTTGGGGGCTGTTGTCACCTTTTGTGAATCACAGTTTGAGCTCTCTTCGTCCCGTAACTCTCTAGAATGTGTGGTGTCTGCCCTGTAGCTCTTTGGATTTGAAGATTTGCTGGCTGGTTTTTGGAATCAGAAAGGCTGGACACATCTGTACTATAGGAATACTAACCACTGTAGACCAACAACTTACCAGTGATTTTAAGGACTGAAAATGATGAAACTTCAATGCAATATTCAGGACTGATCACTTAAACCTTGTTTTTACACTGTCTTACTTCTTAACTGAGGCCATGGCTGGAGATGATAAATACTACATGAAAAGCTATCTCCACATTGTTCCTGGCAGAAATTATGAGAAAGATATTGAGAACTCATTTTTTATAATCATAGTGTATGTTTTTAATTACTTATGATTTGACTCTCAGTTGGAAGGTTTTGTAATGATTTCTTTTTCTACCAACCCTTTCTTTCAGTTGTCTGGTGGAAAATGGAAGGCAGGGTCTCCAAGAGAAACTGGGACTGTTTAGGGCCTGTAGATGGCATTATGACATTACTGCATTTCTGTTGACTAGCTCTGAACACATTAAAAATTATAAAGTACCAAGAGGTCATAAAGGTGCATAGCAGCTGTGTCTCAGCTGATGAAGTTACATGGCTGCCAACCAGCATCATTTAAATCCCCTAAAATATATCGGGTGCAGAGCTTAGCTGCAGTTCAGTGTAGTAAGTGAATGCCATGTAACCTATGAGTAATGTACTGAGTAAGGCAATCTAACTGTTTCTCAGGAGAATTTGGCTGTGGTTTTAGTCAACTAAGATTAGCAATTGGCAAATCAAAACTGGAAGTCTTTGTGTAGTCAACAGTGGAAAAGGCCAAGACGTGCCTTAGGGCCTTCACTGTACTGGAATACAGAAAGCAATATGACCTGGCTACATTACACTACTGATATTATGTCCTGGAAGTACCAAAGATATGTCAGTAGAATATTACTGCTTTTATTTTTTTCTTCTCAGAACACAGGACAGAAAATGAAGACACAGCTAAAAGTGGAAACATGTACTTAAAGAAGTGTAGGATTCAGCTAGCATGCTCTCCTTCCTTCTGTGAATTAAGTTTCAGGTCAGTAGTCTGTAACAAATCCTCTGCTCCAGCGGGAGACAAGCTAGTGCATTGCAACACAGAAACCAGACTACCTTTTAAAATGCTTGTAAAAATGAGATTATATCTACCAGGATACATAAAAGTATTTAACACATTAAATCAATAATATTTTTCTGAGATTAACCTATCCTTTCTTATTTAAAGGACAAACCCTTTAAGCAGAGATCAGCTACACTAAAATTGTCCACAGCAAGCACAGTAAATGCTGAAATAATCATTATGATCTGAGATGAAAATTGTACTGTAGAGCTTATTTAAAACATAAAGCTTTCTTTTATGTTCCAAACATGTTTATAGTTTGGTAGTATTCCTTACCATAGTGTTAATAGTTGAAATTGTAAGCAGCGTTATATTATATCAAGTATGGCTGGGGAGTAATGGAATTGCTTCCCATAGGGAATTAAAAGAATGATATCAAACTGACTGTTCTTCAATTGTAACTTGGGGGTTGAACAGGAGGTTGTTTTACATCAACCAAAGGCATATTTGTATAATGCAGACTCACTGCTGTGGTCTAGTTTTCTACCAGAAGAAAAATCCTGTCCCTATGCTTTTTGATAAGATCACTGATAATGTATCAGAAGAATTAAATGGTCCTGCTGAGCCAGAACCTGAGCCAAATACAACTGGTAATCATAGTAGAATCATTAGTGTCCTGCTGTGAAAGAAAAAAAAAGGTCTTTCATAGGTGAGGTGACTGTTAACCAGAAGTCGTATCCATATTGCTTACAGACATTTGTCTATACAAAACAATTCTATTTTCAGTGTTTCCACACAAGATTTTCACAAGATTAGGTCTACCTCAGATGACTTTTTTTTCCTGGTGTCCTTTGAGACACATCTCCCAGCTGACAAGATGCTCTTGAAAGTATTAGAGCTTTCTACCTTTGAAACATGCACTTGCGTTCCTGGTTCAAACACTGACAGCTGGAGCAATGAACTCTGTAGGGGCATGAATCCATAAGAATGAGCAAATTGCTGTTAGGAGAGACCTCAGAAACATGTCTCTATACAACAGTAAGCACATTCCATCCTCCACTCACTACAGTGGCTCCCTATGGAGTGCTGAATTGGCAGAGCAGAACTTGCGTCTGTCCGTCTTAGCATCTCTGTTGGCTTTTTGTATTCAGCTGTCTACCTTGCATATGTGAGGAAACATTGCTTCCTATGAACAAAGTCTGGAACCTTGGACAGCATTATCTTGGTTAAATTCAATGTGGGTTCTTTTGCCAGACTAACAGGTTAGCAATATGTAGTCATTAAAAGTCTGGGGTACAACTAGAGTGAAGGGAAATGATATACCTCAAAAGAGGCGTATTTGGTTTTGCTTGTATATAACTACACCTGTTAAAAGCCTGTCATGGCTATTACTCATTTTATGTATTTTAGGAAAACTGTTTTGAAATGTACAGTGCAATTTTCTTCTCAGACAGAGGGTTAGTAAATGTTTTTCTGTGAGAAATGGAGTTTGTCTGCATGACAGATAGTGACTTTGTGCCTGAGCATGGTGACTGTGTCTTAATGCTATGTTTCTTGTGGTTCTACTTAGTGCTTACACCACTTGAAATGAAGCTGAGTTTTGTGATCCAGATGTAGCATTGAATAACACTGCTTCTCTTCTGTCTATGAATCTGTGCAATTTAATCAGGGGAGGATGAGTCTTGAAAGTTCAAAACCATTTAGAACAAGAAATCCTTTTCCTATGTCAAATACAACTGTAACAATTAAATAAGGTATACAGAACAGTATGCAACAGTTCTTGCATCTCACACATGCTCTAGATGACTTCAGTGTAGACTGCTTTGAGCACCCACTCTTAAATTTGTTTTGAATAGATTCTGATGATAATTTTATTACCTCTCTAAGAGCATGTTTTAATTTAGAACAATGAAGCATGCATTCATGAATGAGTAATGATTAGACTGAGGTATTTAGGCTCTGCTTCTAATAAGAGACATAGCAAATAAGATGTTTACTAACAATTATAGGGAAACAATCTAAACAGCTCCTCTATCATATTGAAAACCACTGAGAAACTGAGGGGAACAAGGTCCATCTTAAATTACTAGTGCTACCTTTAGTGCTAAATTACTTAAATTACTAGCAATATCTTAAGAGGTTCTGTCATTCATCAGTTTCATCTGTCATTCATCTGTCATTTATCAGTTTCTTCTTCCCCTTCTTCCCCTGCTGTCTGCAGCCCAGGAGTCAACCTGGTAGGGGAAATCTTCAGCTCCTGCCATTCAGTGATGGCAGTGCAAATGAATGGCAGCATCCCCACTGCCTGGAA
The DNA here is from genome assembly GCA_013399225.1 of Rhipidura dahli. NCBI lineage: Eukaryota > Metazoa > Chordata > Aves > Passeriformes > Rhipiduridae > Rhipidura > Rhipidura dahli. The sequence goes on from VXAC01007003.1 coordinate 1,098,822, forward strand.
TGGTTGCCATTTGTCTTTGGAAGTGGGTGGTTGCAAACATGCAACAATAAAAACTCTTAAAAGTTTTTTTCTCAGGTTTCTCCAGTTCTGTCTTGATATCTTCCACCACTTTTATGCCACTATGGTCATTTGAGCTCAGTCTGACTACCATATTTATCGTGTTTCTCCTGCAAAGCACTTCTCCATAACCATAGCCAGGTACTGTTGTCCAGAGACAGGGAAATGGGGTCCTTGAAATTGAAGATGTTCTGCTGCACAGTCTCTGAAAGCCACAAGCATCACTAACTGCCTTCTTCTCTCCCCCACCACAGCTCACGTATGGTGTGTGGGCCTTCACAAAGCAGCCAACACTCAGATCTGCAAATCCACCAAGCAGCAAAAAATGTGAGTTAAAGCAACAGTAGCTAAATAGGAGAAGATTGCAATTTTCTGTGCATAGAAAAATAAAAATCTCAGAGAAAAACGCACTCCCCTCAGACCACACATATTTTCATGTACCTGGGGAAAGACACAAGTTTTGGGAACTGCTAATGACACTGGAAATACAGGGCTTGGTGCAGCCCTTAAACATGGTCCTATTAAAACCAGGGTCTTGGGCACAGCAAAAAGAAAAACCTTCAGGCTTCCAAAAAAGTGTTAATTTTCAAGGCATGAATTGAGTCTTTTCTTCTCAAAATGTTGATTGCAAATTCCAGACTTGCCTGAAGCTCATTCCTAGGTAATGTGTGGAACCTTGAAAGTAGGTCAGTGCAACACCTTCAGTATTCTTCTCTAGAGATGTAACTATTTTCATAAAAATTTAGAATCACAAAATGGTTGAGATTAGCAGTAACCCCTGGATGCCATGTGGTTCACCTCCCCTGTAGCGGGTTTGGTTTGCATAACCGGGCAGAAACACCAAATTTTAGTGTAGTGGTTTTATGGTCAATTTATGCACTGTTCCCTGATTTCTTTCCTGTGAGATAAACCATTAGGAGACAGCAAAGCAGGCACACAACTTATATGCTATGATAAAGTTTATTAACAGACTTAAGAGAAAAAAGAAAGGGAAAAAAAAAACAATCAGAACACACACAGCCAGAACTTCTCCTCTTCTTCCTCTCCCTCCTTCTCCTCTCCCTCAATCCACGTGCAGTTCTCAAGAAAGGAAAAGGGTTTCTTCCTGCTTTACGTGGTTCTCCAAACTGCCACCTCCTGCAGCAAAAACCATCTGCAGTAATGTAAAGTCTCTTTTTTTTCCATAAAACCCTCTCGCAGTTCCTTCAACTTTAGAACATGGGCCAGCCCATGGGGGTATTATTCTGTCGGATAAGTAATTGTGGCTTGAAATTCTANGCTGCTGCGAACTGCAGGCTCCGTCAGTGCCCCGCTGTCCCGGGAGGGGAAAAACCCCGTCCCGGAGAGGCCGCGCCGGAGGAGCCTGAGGGCCGCCCCCCCCAGAGCCCCAGCAGAGTCCGGGCTGTGCCTCGGGAAGGGGCAAAGGCAGCGACACCCGGCACAGCCCGGCCCGGCGGGGCCCCGCGGGGACCGTGGCGCCCTGGCCACCACCCCTGGACCGGAAGAAAGTCCCCACTCCCGCCTTCCGCGGGATTTTATAGATAACATTGAGAGAAACGCGATTCGACCAGGCGACTGTCTGTCATGTCGGGGGTCAACCCGTGACATCCCCTTTTCAAGCAGTGCCACTTAGAGCAGGTTTTTCATGACCATGTCAGATGGCTGTTTAATACCTGCAAGGATGAAGTGTCCACCACCTCTCTGGCAACCCATGTCAGTTCTTGGTCACTCTCACAGCAAAAAAATGCTTATGCATGTTCAGGATTTTCTCCCATATATACTTTACTTTCTTCAGAGATATTTGCATTTTCTAAGGACAGAGGCATATTTTCTTTTGCAAGTATAGATAGAGACAAATATAGATCATGAAATGGTAGATTGTTGGCTAGAGAAATGATCAGGTGTGAGAGTGCAATACACACTTTGCCATCAGGTACACTCATGACTCAAAGAAGGCATGTCCCCTTCTCTGGATCTCCCCACAAGCCCAGTCCTTAAAAAATTCAGGCAAATAGCCTCCATTTACCTCCTTGTCTTCCTTGTCTAGTACCAACTATGCAGAGCTGATTTCTCCCTGTCTTTTCTGGGGGTTTCATGGTCATTGCAATCTCCTGCTTTTCCCTTGGGAATGGCTAGAGAAGGAAAAGGGACCCATTTCAGGTCTCACACATAGAGCAGCTGCTTGCCAGCTTTTAACATAGGTTGTAAAAGACAGTCTCTCTCACTGACATATTATTCAGCTTCATAGGTTTTTTAATACAACTTCCTGACAGTGCCATCCTCCTTTTGGTGTTTTTGTGAATTTAGTGAACTGCCTGCCAACAAAATCCCACTTTCTTCCCCCACCAAGTTAGAAAAAGAAATGAAGCTGCTGGAGAAGATCTGTAGTCTGTTTTTCAGGCACAAGTAAGTACAAGATATGCTATTTGAATATAAGAAAGAAGCTTTTTTTTTTTTTACTGTGAGGGTGGTCAAACATTAGAGGTAGGTAGAGAAAAACTTTGTAATATTGAAAGTCTGACTGGAGATGGTCATGGGGAATGGTCACTTCTGATAGTGATCCTGCCTGCAGCAGTAGTTTGACTGATGATCTCCAGAGGTACATTTCTAGCTCAGCTGCTCTGTATTCCTGTAATTCTCTCACACTCCAACTGTATTTCAGATCTGTTCACTTCTACACAAGAGTCTGGACTTTCAGCTCCAGTGGAAAACTCTTCAAATACCGACTTTTCCCTACAATATTACACAGCACCTAATACAGTACAATCTTGATTTCTTCTGGGCTTTTGGCTGTACTATAATAGCAGTGTTACTGATGGTTTAGTTTCTTAAATGCCATGCTCACTTTTAACTGACCACTTGTATTTTTTTTTGTAAGGGCAAGGTAGCATAAATCACAATGTCTCCAAATTTATCCTATTTATATAACATATTTATATAATGCAGTTAAATAACTGCATTAGATATACAAAATACTAAACTTTATTTATTGTCAATGTCGTTTATACCCTTCTTTCCAAAGGGACTTTTAAAATTTTTATTAGCTCCGTGACTATTTCACCTTTAAGATTGAAAGGTGATACATTTTTTCTCAAGCCATGAGCCTTTTGTCATTGCTGGGGGATTTTTGGTGTGGGTTTTGTGTACATGTGGCTTTTTGTTTTGTTTTGTTTCATTTTATGAACAATATGTAGAACTGGAAAGAGCAGGAATAATGCCCCTGTGATACTTTTCTTTAAAAGTCCATTTTGTCCAACAGTCCTTAAATTACTCTCTTAGGAAGCATGTTAAGCATGATCTTGACATGTGTGTGTCACAGAAATTTCAGCTCCCACTGCATAGAGGAGACCCTAGGAAGAAAGATAATAAGGTAAAGAGATTGTTCTCTTTGATTTTTTCTGTGGTTGAGTTATAAACAACTTTTAAAAGTAGCTTTTTCTGTGTAAGTTTCTCTCAGAATATTTTGCAGGATGCCATAATATCAAAATATTGTATCAAAAATAGTGTGACCATCAGGACCAGTGCAGAAACCATACCCCTGTACTTGGCACTGGTGAGACTCCACCTCAAATGCTCAGTTTTGGAACCCTCACTGCAAGGAAGACATAAAGGTGCTGCTTTCAGTGCTGTGGTCTAGTTGCCAAGGTGGTGATGGATCAGACGTCAGACTCAAGGATCTTGGAGCCTTTTCCAACCTGATGATTCTATGATTCTTTAGTGCTGTAAAACTGGGCATCCAAAAGGAATAGACTTGGACTCTAAGAGAATGGCATAAAGTTATTCTGGATACCATCACTAAGTGCTGAAGCAGGAAACACAGTAGAACCAAAATAAACTCTTTCTGCCACACTCTGCACAGGATGCTTCTTCCTCTTCTTCTCATTGATGATTATCACATTGGGAAAAAACATTTCCATATGCCAACCCCCTGATGAGACAATGGGCAGGGGACAGGAACCACGAAGGGATTCACCTCAGTCAGTCTAAGCTGTCTTTACAGACGGTGGAAAGAAACTGGCACTGTTATGAATTAATTTGATTTAAGTTAAAAAAATTGAAATAGTTTGAATACTGCTTAGAACACATCCAAAGGATTTCAAGAATGTAGAAGATCTTTTGCTACTTCCTGATAAAATTCTGTCTGCTCGTGCAGCTGGAATAGTCTTTTAAATTAAACAACAACAAATGCTAGAGATTTACTGTTGCAACATGGGTAACAATTCGTGGAGAAGCGGGGAAGTATCCTGGTTTATTTCTATTGAGATCTATTTCTTAAAGGAAAAAAGCCTGCTTACATAAACAAAAAAGTAATAAATAATCCTAATTAGTTTTCTTTCCTTTGCTTCAGCAGACCTGAGAGGTGAAATATTCTAACAGAGATTAATATATTAGGAACCAAAATGAGGGTAGCATGGGCAATTTAATTAGCTTAAATCAGCTTCTATCTGCTTGTTTCATTATGTGTTGTATTTCATATATCTATATGTTTTATCTTTCACAGTTTGTAAGTGGTGTGTGTATATATACCTATATATATATATAAAAGTAATATGCGATGTATAAATTATAATTGGTTGTCTATATATCTTTACTAGAATTGGCTCACTAGTGATAATAATCAGTCAGTATTTGACAATAGAATTAGCCACTCATCCAAAAGTACTGGAAATTAAAAAGCAAATTGTTACATAACACCTTCAGTAGTAATGCAAAGGTTTTCCTGCCTTTAATAGTTGTAAATGAAAAATTACACTGAAAACTAATTACTTTGACTAGACATGAGGTTCTGGGAAGTATATGATAACAACAGAGTTACCATTAGATTGCTCTTTCCTCCTGCTATTTAGGACAGTGAGTAACAATGTCAATGTTACTGAAAATCTCTCAGATTTATTTGCAGTCCAACAGAAGATCAAGGCAATTCCATCCAAGCAGCAGCTCCAAAAAGCAACAGAAAACGTAACTTTTTTAGGCTATTGAAGCAGTACTTTCTAGCCCTCTGGAGAAATTTTCTCCCTCTACTTGGTCAATCTTGTTTACTTCTGACTCTGTTCCCTCTGATGCCACACTGTCTTTCCAAGCAGTCCATGTCTAACCTCTTTCCTTTTTAGGGCTGTAAATCTATTTAAGACCACAAGGTGACCCGATTCCCAGCACTGTATTCCTTCACAGTGACAGCTGTTCTTCCAGGTTGTGAAAGGGTCTCAAGTGTTTGGTTCTAGTCCACTAATTCAGTATTCTCTTCTGTTTCAGCTGTTATGTTACCCTGCTGGATGGGGCATTCCCAGCATTCCTCCCAAATCTCACCTGTCTTGTCTTGGATTGCATGGACTTGGGGGAGGAATAGTCCTGCTCATGATGTACAACATCTATCATAACCTGTCTGCTATCTCAGATGGAACTGCTTTGTGGTGATAAAACATACGTACTTTGTCTAGATTGCAAAACATTCCAAAGATACAATACAGGATCACTCAATCCCTGTTTACTCCTCAGGATCACATCTATAGCAATTATATTCAGTTACAAAAACTTTTTCAAAGTAACTTCTAATTCTAAAAATTGAACTACTTAATTAATATTTTGTGAAAAGGTATTTCGGAGTCCTGGTCACTGTACATATGCATTCACAGTGTATGCATTTGCTGTTGGTTTGGCAAAGCATACTCAACATATATATAATCATATATATTTGCATAGTCAACTCAAATATATGTTTGTGTACTGTATGGCATACAGTACAAATGAGCATGTACATCATGTTTTGAAGTGCCTGTGAATTATTTTGTCCATTAATTTCACAGCTAGCTTAGCTGTTGCTTTAGCAACAGAAAATCCAGTGTAGACAGCTCTCAGATCAGATAGAATGATTCAATTCAGGTCAAGTCTGACAAATATGGTATCATCACCATTTCTTTCAATATTTGTGGGCTTATAAAAATAGAACATTTATTTTGTAGGCTTATACCAATAGAACATTCATTTTGCTTTTGATAATGATGTAAAAATACAGTACTTATTGTACATAGGTTATTGCTTTAAACCCGCACTAGTCCCCTTCCCTGTGCACTGAGAGTCATAGTTTTACCTTTGGAGGCTGGTAATATCTGAATGCATTGTGTTCCTGCTGAGCCTTTATGGTGTTCTATATGCATCGTATATCTCGTTTAGAATAATGATCTGGCACTAAACCATCACTGGTCAGTTGGTCTGAATGTAATAGTCTGTCACTTCTTCACCTCAGGCCAGTGATGTCATGTGACTTGACTTTACTGATTTATCACATTCTATTAAGTATTCTTGGGCTAATTATTCCAGTTCACACCATCTGCATCACTGTATGACTGAAGGTACACCAATATTCCCAGTTGTTTTGTGTCATGATGATTAATTTCTTTAATTATACAAAAATAACAGCTCCAAGGGAAAAAAATAACTCAGTGCAAATAATACAAGGATACATGTATTACGTACCTTGGATTCAGTATTTCATTACTTAAGTAATTACATTATTTAGGTGAACTACCTAGAAAGTCAGTTCAGGGTAAAGAAGCTTTGCATACCTCCTTCTGTGAAGCTGGCTGTGTAGGGTGTTTTGGTTGAAATGGATACAAATGCACAGTAAATATTTAGAAACTATATGTATACTGGAAGTTTGTTACAATCAGTCTAGCCCTTTGATTGGCAGTGGAGTAGGAGATGAATGAGGGTATGCTTCCCGACAAAACTTGAACACGTTTTGTTATAATAAAGAGGGGAAGAGGCAGTTGTCTTCATGGAGGACAGGAACTAGCAGAAGATATTTCTTAGAGCCACATCTGGAGATCATAATCCATTTTTGAAAAGTATATTTGATCAAACTCAGATCCACTTGATGAAAAGTAGACATGTACATTTAAACTGGTCACCCTTAGCGCCTTCTTTAGTAAAGGAGAAAGGAGTTTATCTAATCCTAAATAGCGTATTTAAATTGGTTAGTTGACTAAGTAAGAAAAACAATAGTTAAAGCACAGAAGTTCACCAGTTAGCATTTTCTCTCTGAAATTTTGTGGATGAGACACCATTGCTAGGAAAGTGATTTCCCTCATATTCAGGTGGAATTTCCTGTGCATCAGTTTTTGCCCATTGTCTCTTCTCCTATTTCTTGGCACCACCAAGAAGAGCCTGGCTCCTGTTGGCATCCTCCCTTCAGATACTTGTATACATGGATGAGATCCTTCCCAGCCATTTCTTCTCAAGTCTGAACAGGCCCAGCTCCCTCAGCCTGTACTTGTAAGAAAGATGCTGCAGACCCCTCATCATCTTTTTCACTGTCCAAAGGAAAGTCTTCCTCCCAACATTCCTTTACTCTGCTCTCCTGCATGAGATTTCTGAGGGATGATCTTGTCAGAGAACACCAACACAAAGAAGACATACAGTAACTCTGACTTCTCTGGGTTATCTGTTACCAGGATCCCTCTGCATTTAGTAGTGGGCCCACATTATCCTTTGTTTTCCTTTTGTCATTGTTGTATTTGAAAAAGCCCTTCTTCCTGTCCTTGACATCCTTGGCCAGATTTAATCACAGAGTGACCTTGGCCTTCCTTGTCTTTTTTCTACTCTATCTCTCTCTCTATATTCGTTTCAAGTAGCCTGATCCTGATTCCATTTCCTGTGTATTTTTTGCTTATTCTAGAGTAATGACAGGAGTTCTTTATTCATCCATATGGGTCTTCTGTCCCGCTTTGTGTATTTCTTGCTCAAGAAGATTGATTTTGAGATTGGAGAAAGTGATTCTTGAATATCAACCAGCTTTCAGACCTCTCCTCTCTTCAGGACCCATTCCCATGGGATTCTTCCAATAAGACTCTGGAAGAGGCCAAAGATAGTTTTTCTGGAGCCTGTAATTGTATCTTACTTGCTGCCATGCTTCTGCCTCACATGATACTGAACGTCACAATCTCATGGTCGCTGCAGCTAAGGCAGCTAAGCTTTAAATCTCCAACAAGGCCTTCACTGTTTGTTAGATAAGGTCAAGAAGCACATTCTCCTTCCTACTCTTGGCAGTTCCACTCCATGCCTGTACTTTCCCCCTTATCCTATGGTGTTCTGTCTCTTTTGAAGATTTTGATGACTGATTGCAGGAATCTTCTCTTGACATTTTATAAACAGCATTCCATTACCAGTAATTCAAGAGTATCTAAAAAATATTTCTACTCACAACTTATGAAGCAATTTTGCAGACTTCTTCTGGTTTTGACAAAGTCTTCATAACACTGAAATGAGAATAAAATTTTAGAAATGTGTTCATGTTCTCCCATTCTATTTAAGACTGTTTGCTTTCAGTTTTGTTATCATTATCCAACTTTCCCATTACCACCCCATTTCAAAAATATCAGCCAATGGGGTTAATCATTTTGTTAGGGGCTACAGATCTAAAGTTTAAAATCTATGACAACTGGTATAATGTGTGTACTGTGATGGCAGTTTAAGCAAAACTGATGTGTAGCTCCAGAGAATAAAATTTTAGCTTGATCTAACATGGAAACAAATTGATAAATTAGTTGTAAAGCATAGAGCCGTATCTCTAAAAGATCTCTTACTCCTGCCTGAAAATGTGTTTACTGGAAATAATTGCACAGAACCATAAAATTGAAAACCTGACTTATGTAGCTGTATAGTTCTGTTCAAACATATTTTTTTATAATCGTGTTACAAAGTGCTGTACTAGCTTAGATATGCCCATCTGAATACATTTTACAGCCTTGGAATTTTGTACTACACGTACTTGTGTTACTGTGAAGATATGTTCACAGTAGATAAAGTTCTTAGGTATAGAGATTATCATCACCTCATCAATTTATAATTGGCATAGGTAAGTTGTGCAATAACCAGAGAAACCATTATTTACAAGGCTGGATATTACTAGCCCATGGATAGCCCCATGCTGGAGCAGGTGGATATGTGAATGAGGCTGTGACCCCATGGGAAGCCAGCACTCAAGCTGGCTTCTGCAGACTGGTGGACCCATGGAAAGAGCAGCCAACAGGTTTGGAGCAGGTTTGCTGGCAGGTCTTGTGATCATGAGTGGGACAATATTGGAACAGCCTGCTCCTGAAGGACTGCACCCCTGGAAGGGATTCACACTGGAGCAGTTCACCCATATTGGAGAAGTTCATGGAGGATTGTCTGTAATGGGAGGGACTCCACGCTGCAGCATGGAAAGAGTGTGAGGAGTCCTCCCCCTGGGGAGGAAGGAATGGCAGAGACAGCATGAACTGACTGCAACCTGTGTTCCCCATCATCCTGCACAGCTGAGGGGAGAAGGTGGAGAATTTGTGAGTGAAATAGAAACTGGGAAGAAGGGAGGGGTGGAGGAAAGTTTTTTTATGATTAGTTTTTAATTCTCATCATTCTACTCTGATATGATTGCCAATTGCCCCAAGAGGAGATTGTCTGACAGTAATTGGTGAGTGATCCCTTCACATTTTTGTATCAAGCAAGGAGCCTTTTGTTATATTTTTCCTCTGTCTGTCCACCTGAGAGGTGTCCAGCCAGGTTCCACCTACCACAGATGTTTATATGCAGACAGGCCACAGAAAGGTGCCTTGCATCTTGTTGATTTTCCTTCAGACACCACCAGTTTCTTCTTCTTCAGACCCCTAAATGCATCGACAGTCCCTGACAACTTTCAACTGCTTGAGATTGTGTACAACTAGAGAAAGCACAACTGGTGGTTCTGGATGTGAAACTGTTGTGTGAAGAAAGCAAGAAGCCTTAGTAGGGATGATCCTCCTTTCCACAGGACATGGTTTTGAGCTGAGACTCTAGCCCTTGGCTCCTGCCCAAGATGAATTCAGGTTGCCTGTTCCTGGCCACACGCTGATTCAGACCCTGACCCTGATCCACAGGTCATGAATTTAAGATTGTAAGATTATAAGAGGTCTTTTTCCTCTCTATATTTATATATTTTTGGAAGGAGAGGGAAAGATGGCAAGAAAGCCACTGAAATAGGCATAATCCGTCATGGTATTAATTTTCCAAAAACCATACCCAAAAGAGTAGGCCCAAAAAACTTCCAGCTGTGTCTCCTTATCTTTGTGATTATTGGCATTCTTAAATAAACACTTATAATTTTCAGCCATGGTTTTATTATTGGTTTTCTTTTTTATGATTAATATTTTCTTTTCATTACAGTCTTCACCATAAAGCCAGTGAAATCTATATACATTTCTCTTTATTTATTACTGGCTATGTTCCTTTCTGTTATTACATTCTTTATTTATTTATTTAATTTCTGTTATTACATTACTTTATCTTGCCGTAGATTCTCTGCCACCTCCACCCAGGATACAGGTTACTTTCTATCCTCTTCTGCCTGGTAAGTGTTACTTGGTTTTGGTTAATGTTACTCAAAATAAAGCTTCTATTCAAATAAGAGAATTGTACATTACACACTTTTCATTTACCACATTCAGCTGGAGACTTTCAGCATTACTTTCTCTGTAATGTAAGTCAGATTTCGTTTGTCAGCTACATTACAGGAGTTATTCCAGGGAACTCCGCCACAGAAGCCATGATAAGAAATAATAAAACATGTCAAACTCATACAGGAAAAGGTCTAATCAAATGTGACTTAAAAGAGTTTATATAGAATCTATTTTCACCTGGAGCTTGATGGGCTGACAGTAATGATTACATGTACTTGAGTGAAGAAAGTTTCCAAAGGGTATACTGTTATTCCATCTTGCCAGTTGAAATACGGTCGTAAGGGAGAAAAGATCACATATTTATGGATTTGTAAATAAAGTGAATAGTTTCTTATTACCAGTTCAATCTTTTTCTCCAAATAACGCATGATCTTCTGTGTAAAATTGAAAATTGATACAGTTGCAAACCAGAAGGTTTTTGGCACAAAATGACTGCCAGATTCTGGGCAGTGCTATCTACGTTCTAACAATAATGCCTACAGAAATAAAGTTATATGTATAATTGCATGCAAAACCTCACCTATTAATATTTTCCCATTTTGGACTCTAGAGCAGTAATCTTGCCTCAATCTGCATATACTTGAGAGACTATAGTTACAGAGAAGTTTGTGGTTAAGACAGAGAAATGTGTCTCCCTGTCGCAGCAGATGTTTGTTTGAGATCCAGTCCTCTTAATGTGAGAGACAGAGAAGTCTGTGGAGCAGTACTTTATTTTGCCAGCCTCCAGAAAGAAGTTTTATAGCCATAAATATAAAACTACTATCTAAAATCTTTAAGATCTGAGGATTATTGAAACCTAATGTAGAGATTGTGGCATTTGGTTCCAACCTTCCCTTTATTGATTCTGTAATTGTATTGATTCCTTTTATTGATTGTAGAGGAATTTCTCACACTGGAGATGCACTGTAGCTATCCATAATGTTAGGGACTAGGTTCTGCCTTAGGAGATGTATTTATGGTAGGACAGAAGAGTTCCTTCATGCAGTGAGCAAGAGTGTTTCAGGCCCCAGATATCTGGTCTGAGTGTGAATGGCCAAAGGGAGGGAAGGTCGGCTGGGGGAAATGGAAGAGCTGTCTCCTTTCAGAGCAGGTAAAGACTAGCAATGTTTCTGGGTCATGGGTATGCAAGGGGTGCGAGGTAGGGGAGAGAAGCATTTCTGTGATTGCTAAGAGGATAGATCCAGAGAAACTGAAAAGGAGAGAGAACCCAGAAAAAGAAGTTGTGAAGTCCATCCCTTGTGAGTTATGATAAAGACTCCCCTCTACCTCTGCTGTATACAATTGGAAATATATGATAGAAAAATCTGAATAACCTGGACTAAGGAGTGGAAAATTGGCTTCATTTGGCCAGGAAAGGAGGGATTGTCTGTGTCAGCAGTGGCAGTTGAAAAGTACAGCAGAAGCTGAAAATTCAATGTCTTGTGCTCTGGAAGTGATTTGCCTTCTTACCCCCTTCTATACTCCTTTCAGTCTCATATATATTTATCACAGTTCCCATCTGATGCATAGACTCTCTCCTTCCTTGTCCTAAAAAATTATGACAAGCTGCTGGAACATCTTCTGCCCCAAGCTGCATTACACTTGTGGAAATTTGTCTGGTAGAGGGGAGGTGAAAATGTTCAGGTTGCTGCTTAGGATTTTTATTTTTCCTGGAAAGAGGAAGGATTTTGTTTTGGCTGAGGGCCAAGGCTGAAACACTTTCTATCTCTGAGCTGGACTTTTTTCAGAATGGTGGCAAAGAGGCAATAGCAGGCTGAAAATACATTTGCCTGGTCATGCTCCTTATGACTCTCAATGAATTCTCCAAATCAGCAATCCTACATGAGCAAAAGAGGTTATGTGGTAACCAATTTTCTTCTCGGTTGAACACTTTTATATTTTAATTTACTATTTCCTTTACTTGGCTGAGGAAAAACAAAGGTAGTTTCTCTTTCATTTAAAAACATTTTTATTTTTGCAGGACAGGTAACATAGCTAAAGGTTCACTACTAAATATTAAAAGAATTATGGCTGTAACGTGATTCTCTTTTTGCTGCAGATCTCAGTGTCTTATCATATCTTGCATCCTCGGAACTAGCGTGTCATTGTAGTGCTCTGATTTATCCACTGAACTTTTTATTTGGCTAACTTTTATTCCACATAAATATCCATTTGTTTTGTGACGTTATATGTTTGCCTGTCTGTGCATTTGAGAGCCAATGATAAAGCCACAATGTCCTGGAATCAGCTTTGCTTCTTCTCGTGACTGGAGCTGTTGTAAAGACTTAAAGAGCGCCAATGCCTGTCTTAAACACTGTCAAGGCCACAGAAGGAACTTGCCATAAGAGAATCCACCATAGCTGGAATTTGAGATAAGCACAGAAGGGAGGAGTTTTTGACAGGAAGCTGCTAATTCCAGGCCTGGCGGAGGTGACATCTGGTTAGCACATTCCGGTTAATGCACAACAGGCTGTAAAATAAAGACATGAGATCCCTGGAGGAAATGGTGTTGCTACTGGTGCTGGAATCAATTGTCTGTAGCTGCCTGTAGCTGTATCTTCCAGGCTTTTCCTTTCATGGATCAAGGAATTAAAGATAGGATGACTGGCTATGTTGGAAATGGATTAGTGGGGAGACGGAATGTGTCCACTGACCACAGCCATGGCCTTAAGAGGTCCAGGCACAATATTATCTCTTATATCTTTCCAATTTGTTCCAGAATTTTCTGTGATGAAAAATGTACCAAAACAAAACTTCAAATTCATGCCTATACTGCCACTTGTTTCTGCGTTTTTATTTCTCTCTCCCAGCTTCAGCCTGCAACACTTTGCTTAATCACAAGGTCCTTCTCTTAATTTAAAAGAAGCAGCTAGAGTCGTCCCTTTACTTTGTTAAGAATATTGTTTGGAGCATATTTCATATTTAGGGCAGATGCCATTTCCACTTTATTTAAAACCAGCTGGAAGCTAAAGGCAGCATTTTCCTTCCCGACCTTCTGCTGAAACATGCTGTTCCCTAGGGGACTTGGAAGAAGCAAAGTTGTTCAAGATATCTGTCCATATCAGCAGAGCTACAATATTAAGTATGATGCCTCAAACAAATTGATAAAACCTGGTAATTTACACCCTTTAATGTTTGCTTATATTTCCAGTTTGTCATTCTGTGTCTGTAACCTGTAAGAATGGAAGCTCTATTTTTAGTTGACATTCCATGATTCACGTGTATGAACATCTGAACTCACAAAAGAAATGAAAGAGATTGGAAAAAACACTAAATGAAATTCCAGTGGGCCTGAGCTAATATTTATTCAGATTCCATGACCTTAACACCTTTGTGGAACGCCTTCCACTGTTGTCTCTGCTCTGCACTTCACATTACAATCCACAGGAGCCAGAGGATGAGCTTCAGTTTTCTTGTGGCCCATCTACCTTGGCACAGTGCCAAGGTGTATGTGGTATCTGGCTTATCAACAGGCAGCAGGTAGGGCCAGATTGACGCCTTCAGATATGTCTCACAGTATCAAGAAAAGCAGTGCTTGATAATGTTTTCAGACATGGTTTCAAATGAGTACTGGCAACCTTTCTCTGAGACAATAAACTATAGATCTTAAATGTGTATTCAACAGGTTGCAAGATTGAAAGATAGTAAGCTCAAAGCATACAGACAGAATAACAGTGCAGCTGATTGAAGGCCCATGAACCAGTGGTATAAAAGAACTTCTTGTAATTACTTACACCGAGCAAAAAGAATTTGTAAATAAAAACATACCATATGACATAAAGAAAACATATTTGATGCTTTGTTTATTTCTGTAGGTTATTATTCATATATAAATCATGGTTTATAAATCTCTTATTTTTCTGCCTGTAATGGTTCCCATTAAAAAATCAACATTTGCCCACAGATTAAGAAGGTTGGACTCACTCAGTTCAATAAATTTTGTTTTGGGGTTGGAAAGGAAAAAGGTTTCTACATCTTGCAGCTTCAAGTTTGGTACCTTTGATACTTGCTGATAGGTCCAAATGTGTGGATTTCATACTGAAAAAGAAATATTACATGTTCCCTGAATATCTGTCCCTCCCTTTACTGAGGTTTAGTTTATTTTCTCAGTATTAAGTATAAAACCTGAACTTTGCATATTAATACTTCTTACACCTAACATTTCCTTCATTCCCCTGTTTGGGTCTCCCCGTTTGTCTTTGCTTCTTCATTCTTTTTCTGATAAAAATATAAGTATAACCTTTGCACGCATAATTGTATTTAAAAGTGTTGTCTGTACCACAAACTGTCTTTACAACTGGAAATATTAGACAACTTTCTTACCTGGGCTACCACTACAGCCAGTAGTTAGGTATCTTTTTTTTTTTTT
>VXAC01007003.1:1113741-1169156 GCA_013399225.1 Rhipidura dahli
TGTCTTTCTATGTCGGATTTCTTTTTGGAATAATGGGATTTAAGACTAATTTCTCCCAGATCAGGCTTATTTAACTGTTGACCTTCACAGCTAGTTCCTGCAGTATGGTTGACAGATTAGACAACAGCGCTGTCTGTCAAAGATTTTACTCTTTGTTTTCAGCTTCTGAAGGGAAGAGCAGACTGGATGAGCAGGGCAGTAGAAATGGACATAAATGGTGTTCTTTCAAGCAAAATATAATGTGGGTAGATCTGAATTTCCTTCCTGGATTGCCCACAGACTTCTATGGCACCTCTGAGCATCTTGTGAAACACCTGTTTCCCACAATTTATGGTGTTTGAAGACATTTACTTAGAACACAAGAAGCATTATGGCACTGAATTTAAATGTGCTTTTTTCTTCAAAAGGAAGATCTGTACAAGCATAATTGAATATGAAATTTTTATTCTTCTCAAAAGAAAATAGAGGAGTGATCAGTAAACTCTGATTTTCAACATTCATGTTGCACAGTCTTTATTAGACATAGAGATATTTTTCAGAATTTGTAAGGCTTTGCACAGACAATATTTTGGAGGTTATCTGCTCCTAAAAGTCAGAAAAATTTAAGATACTTGATATTTAACATAAATTAATGTAACTGATTCTTATAATGCCACTAGGTAAACTACTTGTGGATGTGTATGGGAGGCTGGAGAAGGAAGGTACTCCGCAAATTTAGTACCACTCCTCCTTCTCCTTCTCCTTCTCCTTCTCCTTCTCCTTCTCCTTCTCCTTCTCCTTCTCCTTCTCCTTCTCCTTCTCCTTCTCCTTCTCCTTCTCCTTCTCCTTCTCCTTCTCCTTCTCCTTCTCCTTCTCCTTCTCCTTCTCCTTCTCCTTCTCCTTCTCCTTCTCCTTCTCCTTCTCCTTCTCCTTCTCCTTCTCCTTCTCCTTCTCCTTCTCCTTCTCCTTCTCCTTCTCCTTCTCCTTCTCCTTCTCCTTCTCCTTCTCCTTCTCCTTCTCCTTCTCCTTCTCCTTCTCCTTCTCCTTCTCCTTCTCCTTCTCCTTCTCCTTCTCCTTCTCCTTCTCCTTCTCCTTCTCCTTCTCCTTCTCCTTCTCCTTCTCCTTCTCCTTCTCCTTCTCCTTCTCCTTCTCCTTCTCCTTCTCCTTCTCCTTCTCCTTCTCCTTCTCCTTCTCCTTCTCCTTCTCCTTCTCCTTCTCCTTCTCCTTCTCCTTCTCCTTCTCCTTCTCCTTCTCCTTCTCCTTCTCCTTCTCCTTCTCCTTCTCCTTCTCCTTCTCCTTCTCCTTCTCCTTCTCCTTCTCCTTCTCCTTCTCCTTCTCCTTCTCCTTCTCCTTCTCCTTCTCCTTCTCCTTCTCCTTCTCCTTCTCCTTCTCCTTCTCCTTCTCCTTCTCCTTCTCCTTCTCCTTCTCCTTCTCCTTCTCCTTCTCCTTCTCCTTCTCCTTCTCCTTCTCCTTCTCCTTCTCCTTCTCCTTCTCCTTCTCCTTCTCCTTCTCCATTATGCTTTGTCATTGGCTAATATCTATTTTTTTTTTTTGAGTGAGATAGAACAGTGCAATTTAACCGACATCTTTTTTGTTCCTTATTTCCTTCACAGGGTTGAAGCAAAACATATAGAAAAGGGTAATTTCTTCCCCCTTAATAACATTGAATCGCTTGTGATTAACTGCTGATATTTATTTCAGTGATATTTTAGCAATGTTACTGTTGAATGTCAAAAAGCAGTGAAATCTGAGTCATACATTGTATGGTAAGCCTTCTATAGCTCTGTTATCCACAATGGCATTACAGGCCTGTCATTTCAGCAGAAGATTTTTTTTCTCAGTAAATACAAGGTCATTAAGTAGTCAGATATCTGCAATCTAGTAACTCTGATGAAATTAAAGATGTAGCGATGAAATTCACTGCAGTAATAATAAATAACTTATTCAATTTTACAATAGGATGGATGCATGCCTTTCAGTGCAGGCATTGAACAAGGCTGGCAGTGAACAAGGCTGGAAGTGAAATATCTGCTGTATACTGAAGAGAATATCTTATTCCTTTGCAGTATTAAATGCTGGTTTTGCTATCAGGCTAACTTTTTATATATATATCACTGAATGTAGACTGCCACAAAGACTCACTGTTTGCTTCAATTTTGTCTCTGCTTACAAATTAAAGCAGATTGTTAGGAGAAACTTCTCAGAGCATCCAAATGGGAAAGAAGTGGCTGAATTTCATCCCTGATTTCATCACTGAATTACTTTGCAACTGCAGAAAAAGCAGTGAGGTGGATCCCACTGCAATGCTGGAAGGAGGTTCTCTCCTGACCTGAGCAGGAAAGCTGGTACTCAGGAGTTTTCAGGCCTAACCAGAGGTCAAGTCTAAATACCATGTCGCCATGGAGCAAGGAAGTAATTTTCTCCTTTAGAAAAATGTGAATCTTAGACAAAGTCCAAGACAAATGGAGATGTATGTTGTGAGAAAATGCCATATGGATTGAAATTCACTATATAAGAGTGTCATGGTGCTCCCTTTAGCGCAACTGAGTTACATTATATTAGAACAACAATTTTAACTGTGTCTGGTGCCTTCTAATATCCATATAAGTGCTACTTAAAAAGAATTTAGAAATAGGAGTCTCTTTTTTTTTCCCCTCTTTCTTTCTTTGGCTCTGTTAATTACTTAGCAACAGAGCTTGTGCCATTGCAGAAAATGAGGCCGGCAAGACAACATTCTGTAATTATTTTAGCAGTTTATAAATGTTGCATTTTAATATTCTTTCTCTCAAACGCTTCCCTCCCCCCCAGCCCAAACAAAAGTATGTATTTAAGCCCTATGTGTTTCTTTAAGTGTAAAAGTTTACTAGGATCAATGTCCCCTAAATCTGCTCCACTGGACTCCTACATATCTCCAGTCTTACTGGGGATTAAGGAGAGCATCTCTAAGGTAAAACCAATCTGTTATGTGAACACAAACCTTCAGGCACAAAGTACCTGAAGTACTTTTTTGCACAGTATCACAGCTGAAGTCTTTGAGATACTGGTACTATAAAAATATTTTACCTCTGACTCAAAGCTTCAACTGTGGATGGTCCCAGGTGGAAAGAACCACTGAGTTATAGCATCTTCTTCCCTCTTGTCCATGCTTGCTGCAGACAAACAGTGCAAAATGGAGATTGCAAGTCTGTTCAGGGAACTAATTGCAGTCTTCCAGTACCTGAAAAATGAAAAAGAAATACAGAGGCTGTTTACAAGAACATATATTCAAACATGTTTTCAAACCAAGAGAAGGTTAAATTAGATAGTTGGAAAAAATTATTTTCTGTGAGGGTGTTGAAGCACTGGAATAGAAGCTGTGGATGCCACACCCCAGAGAGTGGTCAAGGCCAGGTTGGATGGGACTTTGAGCAGCCTGGTTTAATGGAAGATATTCTGGTCCATGGCAGGGTGTTGGAACTAGATTATCTTTTAGGACCCTCCCAACCCAGAGCATTCTATGATTTCATGATTCCATGGTTTTGATATAACAATGAATCTGCTGCCTGGTGTTAGGAGAGATCTTTGTAGAAAGAGTTACTTCTACTTCAAAATTCATTCCTCTTGCTTCTGGCTGCTACTTACTGCTGCTGTCAAGTGTCACTGCTTGGTTTCATCTGGGTGCATCCATAATACTGAATAACACAGGACAGCCTCAGCTCTGTAGCTGCAAGACTGTTGAATGGCCAATCTGATGTTCACAGGGTGCAGCCTTCACCCTTTCCAAAAGGAATCCAGCTGTCCTTTGGGAATCAGGTCTGTAAGGTATTATCCATTGGGCATTACTTTGCAGAGTGCTAACTTTCACAAAGTGAACAGGTGTGTGAGAGTTGGCTGATGAAGGGGTGCAAAGGAACACAAATCTACTGCCTAGTTGCTGATGTGAACTTTTTTAATTTCCTTGTATAAATGTGTCCATCATGTCTTTAAGCCTGGTGCAGAAGAGCAACAAAACATTCTTCTGCACAAAGTGTATCTTATCCTGAGCTTTTACTTAAATTGCACAGAAACCTGAAGTTCATTGTTTTATGTTGGATATGTTATTTTAAA
Organism: Rhipidura dahli; assembly: GCA_013399225.1. NCBI lineage: Eukaryota > Metazoa > Chordata > Aves > Passeriformes > Rhipiduridae > Rhipidura > Rhipidura dahli. The sequence continues at coordinate 1,117,807 of VXAC01007003.1, forward strand.
CATATATGTATTTCTGTGAACACATGTGGATGCATAACTATGTAATCTCACTGACATCCTTGCAAATTCAGTTTGGTGTTAATAAATAAGATGTGCTGGTTTTATATCAATCATCATTACTACTGGTATGAAATGATGGGTTAGCAAAGTAGCATATCCTCTGCCTAACAGGAGCTAGGAGATGGCAATTTCAGAGGGAGGTGTAAAAAAGTTTAAAAATAAAAAATAAGATCCTACATGCCAAATGATTTCCATAGTTACACCTCTGAGCATTCAGATTTCACAGCTGTCACCAAGAACTAAAATTGGCCTGTATGATCTTTCTTACTGGTTGTGATAGAAGGGAGTGAAAGAAAGTGCTGTTATTCTCAAGATTTGTGAATTTTACAGTGGTCACCACTCTGAAACTTTATTAAAGAAGGAAACATATAGAATGAATACTGTGTCCAAACATAAAATCTACCATGAATTACAGCTATGATTTATAATCTCTCTAAGTCATAACTCAGTGTGCTGGGAGGATTTTTCTTCTGTGCAAATTTACCTTGAGTTTGTACTTGGAGTCATGCCATATAAAAAAAATCAAGTCAAACTCTAGTCCTTCCTGGTTTACACTGCATCAGTTGATAAGGTGGATACACTCATTTAGTCACAGTATAGAAAAGGGAATGCATTTTCTTCAATGTTTTTCTGCTGGTACTTTAAGACAAGGATTTAAAATTGATATGGGAGCATATGGACAATACATTAAAGTTCATCACACTCATGGGTATGAGGGAGATGTGTTCCAGAAGAACTAGAAAATAACTGCAAAGGTGGTTTTCATCTCATCTAACTTTAACCATATGTTTTTGCCACTACTTTCACATGCTTGTTAAAGGTAATGGAGAAAGTAAGGAGCATACACTGTACTATGGAAAAAAGTATGTTATCATTAATCACCTTCTGGATGTGTGTAATTCTCTTCACTGGAATTGGAGGGAGATTGGAAGTTGGATTCATCTTTCCTAATGCAACTCCTGCTGTTATATATACATCTCTACATCTCAGTTAGGCTTTTTATATAGTCAAAAGGGATAAACGGATGATTCTTAAATTTATTAATCAAAGACCAAAGTAGAGACACAGGTAAGGTGAATGAATTTTTCTTTCCATACAAGCACACTGGAAGGTTGTGGTGTTCTACACAGTTGAGATAACTACATTGCAGACTTGCAAAGTCAGGTGAAACAGGAATTTCAATGAAGAGGAAACTAGGTGACTTGTTGAAACGGAAGACCTTATCTTCTCAGGACATCAGTTCTGTATGGTCTCTTTAAGTTCCAGTTCACAGTCCATATTCCATACATATGCAGGTTAATAATGTATATTTGCAACCATTTTTAAAATTCTTTTCACAATGCTAGTGTGATTATTGATTACTAGCGGAACAGAGAGGTCTGAAAACACTTTAGAGAAAATTACGGAAAGAAAATCCTATTTTTACATATCTGTAGTAGTAAAGTAATACAATTAGGGAAGGCTATTTGAAGGTTCATTCCAGAAAGAAGGTGGAGAGTCCCACTTGCTGCTGCTGTGTGCAAGCATGTTACACAGACCTTCTACTTTCCTTATGGGATGCAATCAGAATGACCACGCAGTCCTCAGTGGGCACAGTAAATATTATAGATTTGGGATTACTGTTTGGATCCCTTCTAAAATGAGAAAAAAGTTCCAAATTTTAAAAGTTGGAGAGGATGCAGTGGTGGCTAGGTTCTGTGTTTTACCCTCTTCCAAGCAGGATAAGTAACTTTCTAAATTGTTAGAAGTCTTCTCCTTTCTTTGCGGTCAAAGCAGCCCCTAGGCATAAAGCTGATGTATTAAAGCCTAAACAAAGGGGAGTGCAAGCAACAGTCATCAGGTCTAAAAGCTGAAGATAGCAAGAGTACATTTACAATTTAATAACTGGATTAAGCTCTAATAAATTTCAGCCATGTTCTCTTTCCAAAGGGCAGGCTTCATGAGTCAAGTTCATTTGTCCCTACAGTATGTTTTTAGTTATCCTCTCTGGAGAAGAATATATATATGTATCCCTCTAGTTTGTTCAAGATGTTGACTTTCTTTACATGTACAGAATGGGGTTTGATTTGTTAAGACATTTACAGATCTTCTGGCAGATACATTAGAGGACACGAGATTCCTGCCTTACAGGTCTTTGGACCATTTATTCTGTATGCTACATTCTTCACAATCAAAAAAAAAAAGAAGCTACTTTCTCTCAGATTTATTCTTCCTAACATAACTTCCTCAAGATTTAAGAAATAACATTTTCCACTGCCTCAAATCTAAGAAAATGAAATGTACCTGGACACCAGGACAGATTTTGTGTTCTGGCCTTTTGTGTCAAGGACACTATTCTGAACAATTTTCTCTATGGAAAATGCATGACAAGGGGCTTATCTGACTTCATTTCATTAGCAAATACATCACTTATATGACTTTGGTAGAAGGAAATATTCCTCCTACATTGGACAATACTTCTCAGCATCTGGCTAACAGCTACCATGGCTGTCGGAAATGAAGGTATGAAATTATTAACATAATGGATTGGTTTCAGAGGAATCCATAGCAGAATTAAAGAATCCATAGCTTGGACAATGAAGAGAGAGCTCAATACTTAACAAAGTGTATTCATATTTTTCCACAAAGAGTTTCCATTATTACAATGACTCAATATAGTTTGTAAAAATGTTAAAATTAGCAAAAATTCGCAACTTCGATGTGATGGAATTAAATAATCTATTTCATTGGAAACAGGACTAATAAACTGAAGCTACCTGAGTAGCTGTGGCCTGCCAAATCTTTATCCTCTACAGTTAGGTCTGCTGTGTCCCTATCACCAAGGAACATCGGGGAGGACAATGACTTGTCTGGAAATTGCTGATCTCTGTTTCCTACTAGCAATTGCCAGATGTTGGTTTGCCAGATCCATTTGTTTCAAAACCCACAGTCACTCCCTTCAGGTAAAGATGGAGTGATACTGTGTGCAGGTGGGTTGTCTGTTTCTTGATGGAAGTAGGCATCACCGTGTGGCACATGAAACCACAGTGGAGGAAACAGAACCATTAGGAGCCAAAACTTCAGTTGGTCAGAGGAGCACACGTGACCAGAGACACACTTTTAGGGAGCCATTCCATGCTGAAAGAGTTTGGAAAAGCCCCCAACGGGTTATGGCCATGGGTGACTCATGCTGTGTTAAAGGCACAAAAACCCCCTTACAAAAAGAGCAGCAGGAAACCTTCTATGTATGGGCCGCCAAAACACTTGCACGCACTCAGACTCCTGTGCTGCCCATCACTTCCTCAGGGGGCAACCCATGGCAAAAGAAAGGAAAGTTGGAGTGGGAAATAGGGAGGACAGGACAAGTGTTTGTGTTCCTTTACTTAATTTGCAAATCAAGTATGAGAGATTTGTACTGGTTGTCAATCAAACAGGCAAAACACCCTGAGCCTAGGATCTTTTGCCTTAAAAGGGTATTTAAGGACATCTCTGCAATGATTTGAGTAAATATTCTTTTTCTTAAAACAATAATTTAGATTAAAATATATTTACCCACTATTGAGATCTTCAAGTGATTTGCTGATACTTTAGAAAAACATTGCATTGGAATCTGTTATGGAATATTTTCTAGTACGTTCAGATTTTCTAGAATTGCTGCTTTCACCTTACCTGCCATAGTGTTTGAAATCAAAACTTTTTACTAGCACCAGGGGAAAAAGTAAAGGCACACAGTGTTATTCAAATATCGATAAGATCGGTGTAAGGCTCAAGGGTTAGCTGCAAATGCAAGTTTAATGAATTCAAGTTCAGGCAGATATTGGATTTATGGATGTTAATAGAGACAGTCATGTGCATTTCATGGATTGCCACAAGCCAGGAGGGCTTATGAAGTACTTATGACACGCTGACTGAAGGTGGAGAAAACAGAGATAATAAAATAAATATAGGCTCTGATTTCAAAGTCCTGACTAATGAAGCCACTGGAGCTCTGCCATCTTACAGTGAAGCTAAAAGCAGACATGAGCTAAGTGCTGAAGGTGTTTACAGAAACTTGCTGCTCTTGATTGCTGTTCTCATGGGTGCTGCCCCCATGAAAAGGTGTTTCACTCAAAGATTCTGCAGCACAGTGTCTGCATAAGAAGACTGCATTTTTAGCAGTCTCTACGAACAGAGAAAAAGGTTATTGTTACACTAAAATTTTTGTCTTCTCTTACAGAAATGATTGCTTTGGTTTTTTTTGTTCAAGTTGATCACGTATTTTTGAATGTAAAGAACTCTGCCTAAGCAGAGAACACTGATATAAAACACTATCAAAAAGAAAATGAGTCATATAAATGAAAAAGAATTCCCTATTGCGATTTGGTAGATTTTCATGTATTTGTTCCTTCACAGAAAAGTGTATAAGGACTGGAATTTTTATACCCTTAAAATACATAAAATCAGACAATTTCAGTATGACAGACTATAGCATAAAACATTCCACCATGTTGTTCTGTAAGGCAGAACCTTTTTAATTGCATAACTCATTAAAATAATCTTTTGGAGGACAATTTTTAAAATGTTTTCTCTTTGAACTTTCCCACAAAAAGATGGAAAATTTTGGTTTACTTGTTCTTTTAATTATTTTTAAGTTCTCTACCATTTGTCCAAATCCTATTTGAAAACTGCCTTCCATATTGCATTGGTATCTCATTCATAATGACATCTCTGCAGCTCTGCTTACATTTGGTAGTTCATTGTTTAAATATCTGAGAATCATTTTCCTGACAATTCATTATTACCTTATTATTTGCCACATGTGTAGCTATCACGTGTCCTTACCAGAGAAACAGAATTCTAGAGCACAACCCTCATTAACCTGTAGGAGTTACATTTGTTACTTCTAGATTCATGTCCTTAATGTAATTCATTATTCCACCTTGCCAAATGATCCCGTCAGTCTAATATTGTCCCACAGCTATGACTCCACCATACATTGAAGTTATTGGAAAGTTTTACAAGTAACAATTATGTATTTATTGCTGGTGTTCTTCTACTTATTTATCATGATTTTCCACTTATAATTAATTTCTGTATATATCATATAAATAATAAATCATTTAATACAGAAAACAATATCTGAAGAAATTAAATTACAGAATCATAGAATACTCTAGGTTGGAATGGACCTCTAGAGGCCACTTGTTTTTTTTCTTTTCTCAGAGTAAGGCCAAATGAGAGCAGATTCCTCAGGGAATGTTCTGTAAGAAAATTCATAATTTCTCTGGGCAAGTTATTCCAGTGTCTGACTACTCGCATTGTGAGAAAGTTTCTCTCAATATTTTCTAGAAATTTTCCGTTTTGTAAATTTTGTCTACTTACTCTACATATATGAGAATAATCCAGTTCTCATTAGATATCTAAAAATAGCATCAGATATAAACAATATCAGACAACTAAAATATCAAATTTACACACTCTGTAAGACTCTAAGTGATTTAATCTTAAGCAAAAGTACTATCACATGATCTCATGCTTCCATTTTGAAATATGGAATTGTGTAGAGGACAACATAAAATATTAGAGAACTTAACCATATTCCAACCTGAGATATCATTAAAATCTTTTCTATCCCTTGCAAGTTTAATTGCCATTAAATCTTTTTCTTTTGTATAACATTTTCTCCTGAATTTTAATTTTAGAGGCAAATCATTCACCTTTTATCACTACTTTGGTGATGTCATAACAGGGTTTCACAATATCCTCTGCAAGAGAGCCATTGAAATTATTCAGGATTTGGATGCTCTCACACAGCAGGATACCTGTGGATATCTGATGCATTAGATGACCTACTGAAATTTAAGGTACTATCTATGGCCTATAAAATTTTGCATGACTTGGAGTCAATTCACTTGAGAGATTATCACGCTCTCACTGCCACTGATGTGTGTGGCAGCAATGTTGAAGTTGTTTTCCACTCTTTACAAAGGAAAAGTATGCACCCATCTGAATATTGTCTGCAGCATTTCCTGAGTGTTCATATTTTCTTCAGATTTCTTTCTGCAATATCCACATTTTTACTCCGGAGAAAACTTAATGTGGCTAGGAGGTACACAGAGAGAATAGGTGTTTGCCTGATTTGGGAAGTGATTTAAATGATGATGAGGTGTAATTTAGTCATATTTAGTGTATAATTAAATATTAGACCACCTAGAGCCTTGTATAATGCCTTTATTATATTAAACTGAAATGAATAAAAAACACAATCAGCACCATTACTAATTTAGTGGTGATTTATTGAGGTAACAGCTTTGCAACGCCACAGGTGCAGACACACTGCAGTGGGCTCTGTGTAGTTCAGGTCTGGGAGTCCTGATTAGACTGGGAAATAAGCTGTGCAGTTGTGCCCATCTTGACATGTCTGTGGTGCTGAAGACAGACAGCTGGGGACTGATAACTGCAATAGCCAAGTCTGGTGCCTAGCTTGTGTCCATGGAAATAAGACACTTGTTCTGAAGCAGAAAAGCTGGATCATCCAAACACAGAATGTGAGCTAGCAGTTTAACTGGCTGATGAGAGAGTTATTTCAATCCAGTCACTGGCCCTTTTTTGTTTAACAGTATAGGTATATTTCTCTGGAGATACTAAAAACTTGATTAAATAAGTCAAGAGAAGGAACCCGATGCACTGGATCTACTCTGAGCAAAACTGGATCAGATGGTCTATAGCAGTCCTTTACAATTTAAACTGTTCTAAGAGTCTATGAATATTATTTCTAATGACAACCTGGTCCTATCTAAGCCAGTTAGTCATATGCAGATTTGCACTTGGGTACTGAGGTCAGTTGGAACAGAATACTCTGTACCCACCTAAAATCCTCTTAACTTCCCACCCCTTGCGAATGATGCCTCCCCATTGAAGGCTTTGTGCTGTGCCTGAGAATCATTCTGTGATTCTGTGGAGGAGTCTGGGCTAGGTCAAAAAACAGCCTTCCAGGGACCATGTGAATGGTTTCACTGGGTGAATGATCAAGTGCATGGGAATGTTCTCTAGCCCAGTTTATTTGACATATACAGAAATGGCACTTGTGTCTGAAAGCAGCTTGGTTATTTCAGACAAGTGTTACAGACATGGGCAGACTTCTTGCCAGCTGTTGGTTGGTCTTTTCCCTTTTGTGAGCTCTCCCATTGTCTTGGGGTCAGGTCAACTCACAGCTCATGCTTTGAAAACTAAACCAGACCAAGCACTGTGATTACCTACAGCAATACTATTGTTTTAACATGTTGGTTTGGTTTTGGCTTAGGTCACCTCACACTACACAGACAAAGCCAAGGGGCCAATTTAGATAGCACTAGCCAAGGTCTGCTCCTGATGGGCAGTAAGTACTAGGCCATCTTACTCAGAGAACAGGAGAGAGTTTAATCATGTAAGCCTCTATCTTGTACTACTTGCCTTTAGAATGGCCCCAGCCCACTTTGTTTACTAACAGAATCATAGAACTAATATAATTTGCTTAGAACTCAGAAACATTCAGCAAAAACCACCCTCATCTGCTTCTCAGCAAGATCCACACTCTTGCTTCTCTTCATTGAGAATTTTGCACTGTAAATAGAAGTCTGAATTTTCCTGAAGTTTGGTATTTCTTGGGATGAATAGTATAAGAGCTGGATGGTGAAAAAGACAAGTTTGGGTCTTGCATAGATGTATATCGGAAAATACAAACATTATCTAAAAGATGACTATGTATTTCCAGACTTGCAGTATTCCATGGCAAAGTACACTGGCTGCTTCTAAGATACCCCTTTCCCTAAAACACACTTTTCCTAAATTTTCTTACAGAATAAGCTTGACGTCTTGTAAAACAGCTGATGCCAATTCTAAAACAAACATAATTGCTCCTTTAAGTCCTCTCTAAAGTTTTAATGGGTCATCTAGGTGGTTTTTTTAGACTTTCTGATTAAACATTTCATTTTCAATCTTGAAATTACTTTAAACTCTTCATAGCTCTGTCCAGAAACAGAAATACTTAGTCTTTCAAAAAATTTTTTTAAATTTTTTTTTTCAAATTGTGAGAGATTATTACAAGGTTAAAGTGTTATGTGCCTTAGAATTTTCAAAAACCTTCAGCTGCAGAATCTTGAATTATGCTTCCTGTCCTCCTAAACGTGCTGTTTGGAACCCCAGAATAGCAGCAGTACATTTTGTTCCACTGGGCAGCTGGGTGAATAACATGAACAGAGAGCAGACACTAAAAGGAAAGCAGGACCAAAATAGGCTTTTTAATTTTTCCCAGTTATTTGCTGCCAGATGGTTTCCAATAGTATTCCTCAAGTGTTTCCTGCCATATTGCAGGGAAGTAAGAATTTGAGTGCCCTTAGACCAATCTTTGTGCGGTGGATTGATGTGTTCAAATAGCAGGTATGTCACATTCAAATAACTCTGAAAATATGTTTACAGGAATCCACAGTATTGTTGGTTATTCATCACAATAATTCTGATCATTCTGTTGTTTATTTCTTACCTCTTTTTTTCATTTTTGGAAGGGATTTTACGTAAGTCAATGAATATGTTTAAGTTATTCGTGGCACGTGATTAGCTGTGAATAGATACTCAGCTAAGAAGTATTTTACAGAGAAAGTAGTCCGAGAAAGGACCATGTGTGCTTGCTTATATTTTCATTTAGTTGGACAGGGTAAGCCATTTGAAATAAAAACTTGTAAGACACTGATTGCTGATCTCAGCTGAATTCCAGTCTGCATTATTTATGGAAAACCAAAATATACCTCAACCAATGAAGATCCAAATTTCAGATTATTCACTTGCCAAATATACTTCAGTAAGAGATTTCCATAGAGCTAATTGAACTTTCTTAATGTTGATATGAGTTATGAGAGTACCAAGAATTCTCATAATATTAAAACTGAATGGAGAGATATCTGTAGAAACATAAGTCCTGAACTGTAATAACTTGGCATCAATGATAATGACATTTCAAGACAGGAATTGTAATGCTGGTGGAAAAAATGAAGAAATAATTTAATTTAAACCCACTTTTTCAGTAGGATGGGATTTTTTTAAGCTCTTCTACATAATGATATTAAATTAATTAAAAATATTTGTTCTTTCTTTTCAGTTCACTGTGTTTATATTTAATAGATAATATGCTTTGAACTACAACAAAGTCCTTTTTCAAAAGATTTGGTAGGGTATTGAATCACTGTCATATCTGAGGGCAGAAAAATTTAAAATGTATAATATGTCTCTAAGTATTAATAAAACCCAGCAATACTTCAAAGTTTTCAAGTAAATCATAGAATGGTTTGGGTTGGAAGGGATTTAAGAATTATGTAGTCCAACCCCCCTGCCATGAGCAGGGATATTCTCAGTAGGATCAGGTTTCTCACGAAGTCCTATCCAATCTGACCTTGAATGTTTTCAGGGACGGAGTATCCATTATTTCTCTGGGTAACCGGTTCCAGTGTCTCACAAACTTCATTGTAAATATCTTTCTATATCTAGTCTGAATCTACCCTCTTTCAGTTTCAAACCATTACCCCTTGTCCTGTCACAGCAGGCTCTACTAAAAAGCATGTCCCCATCTGTCTTGATCCCCCTTTAGGTACTGGAAGGCTGCTGGAAGGTCTTTCCAAAACCTTCTCCAGGCTGAACACCCAGCTCTCGCAGCCCTTCATCTTGGAAGAGGTGACCCAGTCTTCTAATCATCTTTGTAGACCTTCTCAGGACTTGCTCCAGCAAGTCCACTCCCTCGACCTACTGGCCACTGTTTTTTTTGTGCAGTACAGGGAAAGATTTTTTTCTGGGTACAAGTGCACATCCCCAGTTCATGTCCAGAACCCCCAGGTCTTTCTTGTCAGGGCTGCTCTCAATCCCTTTATCTCCCATTTTGTGTGAATAGCAGGGGTTACCCTAACCTACATGCAAGACCTTGTTGAATATCGTGAGGTCCTCATGGGGCCACCTTTAGAGCTTGTCCAGGTCCCTCTGAATGACATCCCATCCTTTGGGCATGTCAACCACATCACTCAGCTTGGTGTCATCTGCAAATTTGCAGAGTGTGCACTTACTGTCTATGTCATTGATGAATGAGTGAAGTCATGGCAGTCAAGTGAAATCAATGGTGCCTGTTAAATAGGAGACACTGCACCCATTTGGTAAAAGCATAGAAAGGAGGACCCTGAGAACCACCCGCCTTGTGCATGGAAAGGTCATGGAGCAGTTTCTCCTAGAAGCTGTGCTAAGGCCAGTGAAGGATAGGGAGGCATTTCAAGGCAATATGGCTCCACAAAGGGCAAAGCTTGCCTGATGTGGATATAGAAACCCTTCATATTATTCCTTGCGTTCCTTCCCAAGGTCAGCTCCACTCTCACCTTACTGACCCCATTCCTACACAACTACTGTGTCCCTATACTCTCCCTAGGATACCTGTCCCTATTTCCTCTGCCTGTGTTTTCCTTTGTCTCCCTGTTGTTTGACCAGCAGGACCTGGTTCATCGTGCCAGCCTTACCTTCCTTTCGTGATTGATTACACCTAGAGATCACTAGCTCTTACACTGTCCTTAAGGATCTCCCATTCTTTTCTGCTCCCTTTTCCCTGAGGGCAGTTTCCCAGGGGGTCTTCTTGACTAATTTTGCAAAGAGCTGGAGTTCTGCTTTCCTAAAATTCTGGGTCCTTGCTTTGCTATTCACCTGACCCATAAACCTCAGGACTGTGAACTCCACCAGTGCTAAAGACGGGAAGTGAAAGAAATCATTTGACACACACTTATATAGATAAGATGCAAACATGTGCCTACAAAACCAGAAGAAATTGAGAAAAGAAGGAGCAAGCTTCACAGTTCTGAGATTTTGATAGGTTAAAGAAGGGACATAGCAGTTTACAATGTGTGTGAATAACTGCAAGCATTCTGGCTCCAACAAGGTGAACTGCAAGTAATTAAGTGGCTCAAAGTTTACATCTCGTACTCATAAAAACAGGTTTTAATTAGAATCTTTAGTTAATTTCAGGTATTTTAATTTTCAATTACTTGGAAATCAAGTTTGTTTGTGAAGAAAGAATTTTAATTGTGTTTAGCTGTCATGTTTAATACCATCAATTTATACAATTGACATTGATGATCTTCTAATTTTCTAGAATCCTAGACAGTAAAATTTTGGTCCTTTAGATACAACTAAACAGAGCTATAGCAAAATTAGATCTTTCCTTATGAATACCTACAGCACCTACCATTTAGCCCCTCAGAAGAAAAATTTGCTTTTTGGTAAGAGCACTGCTGCTCTCCTGTACACAGAGGTGCATTGGCTCAACCTACAATGTGAGGCAAACCTGAAATGAGACAGCACAATGTGAAAAGACATGCTTTTCAGGTTTCACAGTAGTGTGATAAGAACAACTTTCAAATACATCAAAGCAATAAATCTTGAAACCAGAAGCAAAAATAAAATTGTGCCACATCAGTTTAAAGAAATAGTTGTATACATACTGATAGATCTTAAAACACAAAAGGTTTTTGGTTGCAGGTCTGAAGTAATTAGAAAATTCTTAAATGCGAGAATGGGAGACTTACTTTTCAGCTATGCAGTTTCCTTCAGTTATCTGGGCAAAAATGATGCCTAATCTCCTACTGCTGAGATCAGCTGGCTTTTCAGCATTGAATTCAATGAAAAGAGGAGTTTGATGTCTGGTATGTGCAGTATTGCAGTCACACATTCTGTGAAGAATTGGAAACTAAAGGTCTTGGTGATTTGAAATAACACAGTGGCATTTGAATTAATGCTTTCTAGTGCCTTCAACCAGTACCAGTTTTATAAGGTGAAATACCTAGATTTAAGGGGTAAAATTGTAAACTAGTTATTAAAGAGTAAAATCAAAAATTCTCCCTAAGAAACACCAGTGTCACAGACTTGAATTCCTTATTTACTTTATATCAGTGATACAGTGCTACAGCCATCTGGTAATAAAATGACCATTCAACTCCAAATAAGACAGAAGGCATAATGCATTTTTAAAAGAGACTAAAATTCATTTTCTCAAAGAATGTTCTCTGACTTTTAATTGAAATTAGGCCATGATTTCCCCATTCTGCAATCAGCACCAATTATGAATCAGTGATCTACTTAATGTGAGCAGGCATAAGTTCATCCAACTAAATCATTTGAACATAAGACTCTAAGAAGACAAAGCTCTACAAAACTCCATTCAAGCATATCGTAATGTACATGTAGAAGGACATTAACCTGTCATCTCCTCATGCCTTGTGATGGCACACCTGGATCTTATTAAGCCTTACACATTTTTGCTGACACCTCTCCAAGTGTTTTGAGGTTTTAATATACAAATTAATGAGAGAACAGCTCTTTATTCTTGCTTTGTGTCAATTTACAATAAGGTCAGTTCAAATTGCTGCCATTCTGAAACACGTAATTACATAGCCAGTGGAAGATTTCCACCTCTTCCTTCCCACTCAGATTTTCTAGCATGTTCAGTAATAGTAATGGCCAAAATTTTCAAGGCTGAAGTATTGAGTTACATATGGATTTGAATAGTGTGCAAGTGTCAGACAATGTATAATTTTCTTCCTCTCTTCTGTCTATTAAAGCAAGACATTTAATAAATTTAAATTCTTATAGAAGAGCAACAATTAATTTATTTAGCAGTAAACACTTAGCTGTGGATCACTTTTGCAGAACAAGATCTGATATGCAATCATATTTTAAAAAAAAATGTAAAAAAATTGTAAAACTAAGGAAATTATTTAACTCTGAGATTGACTGCCATAAATAAGATGAAAGATTAGTTAAGAAACATAATCAAAGATATTGATTAAAATAATGATTACAAAAGAATATTTTAAATGGATTTTGGATTTTGTGTGATCTTTTCTCCAACAATTTTTCACACAGGAACTTCATACTCAAATACAGGAACTGATTCACAGGTCTTGACAAATCCAGTGCCTTCTGCCCACACACCCCCCATCAAATTTCATCACAGTATTCTGTTGTGAAATATGATTGATTAGTCTGGATCTTGGTTACACCAGAGAGACAAAAAGAAGCTTGCATTTTTAAACTAAATTTAATAAAATAATAATAACTGAAATTAGTAAGAGATTAAAATAAAGTAACATTTAGTACAAAACCTCCATAATCTCTCAGAGGTTCAAATCCTTGTCTATGTGAAAGTTAAAAAATGTGAAGCTTATTAAATTTTCCAAACACTCTAAATCTTTTTTTATTTATACAGAACTTAGCTAATAATCTAACTACAAACTTCTAAAAATTCCATCTTTTCAGGACCAACAAAATGAAGCATATTTTGATTATTGCATGTCTTTATTTATATATTTATTAAACAAACCATTATGGAAATATGCTAAAGAAATACCGTTACTCTGTGTATATACCAAAACAGAGAAAATTATTATTCAAACATCAAGAAAAAATATTTTAATATTAAAATTCAAAAGGACAATACAAATAAAGAGTAGAAAATTAGTATGGGAGAAGAAAAAGACATTGAACTGCTCTTACCAGAAAAAATTCTTTTTTTGAATCCCTTGTTAATGTCCATTCCACAATGTGTACTACAAGATTTATAGCCTTTGGACAAAGCATAATAACATATTTTTTTTTTAATTTTATGATTAAACATAATATTTTAAGTTTAATTTTCACACAGCAACCCATGGATTTTGGAAAATATCTAGCAAAATGTAGTGTCTTCCTAGTATAATACATTTGCAACACTGAGTAAAGGTATACAAGACTATATTGCTTCAACTTAAATATGCTTCCCAAGGCAAATCCAGTAGAGAGGCTATTTTGTTTTTCAAGAATCCTTCCCTAAGGTGAAGTTGAGATGTCTCTGTCTGGGCTGTAGTCCCATATTTTTAAATCTCTTCTAAGGATGCAAGTGTCAGTACATAACCTTTTTAAATCTGACAGAAAAAGCAATGCAGGGATGTTTTGATTTTAATATCTAACACCACCAAAGCATTGTGGTACCAGGCCATAGGGCACCACATGGGATGGCATCATTCACCCTGTGGTAGCTGTGCTGTTGGGGGGACAGGAGCACAAAATCAGAGTCTGAAAAAGAGGAACTGGGAGGAAGGTTCTGTGGCCCAATAGATGTGCTGCTGCTCTGCGAGAGGGTAGATACAGCTTCTTGATCATGCTCTCAGTACTGGATTTCTTCCCCTGCAATAATATTTTTAATATTTCCGCCATATATTTCCACTGTTAATTGTCGCTAACAGGAGCAACACAGTGAGGAGGCACCATCAGCTCCTGAGCAAGAAGCTGGACAGAGTGCAGACATCATTGCTGCAAAGCTGCATTCAAAGTAGAGATATTTTAAGAATTACTGTCTTGGATTTAAGGTCCTACATTTTATGCTCATCCCATTTGCTGAGCTAAAGCCTTCTCTCTGGATCTTAATCTCTGTAATAATATATCCCATTTCTGTGAAAGGCAAAGAACATCTTTTCCTAGCAGCTTTTACATCCTTTGAAAAAAATTCGATTGAATACAAAGGGGTGCAGACTCAAGATACCTTGAATGATTATAGTAATAATTGTATTGTTTACTTGCATTATGTTGATACAATATCATTATGCAAAACATGAGCTAAAGAGGAAAGACCAAAGGAATACAAAAACAAAGAGCAGAACTGTGAAAAATCTTAGTTAATTTTAAATTAGTTGAATTTTTCTGAGCTCAAATGCTCAGAGCATTTGATTTTTAGAAGACTTGGAGAATGAGTAAACAAAGATTTTTCAATCGTAGGATTCCATCAGGTAGAGTTTGACAACTTTTTAAATTACAAGCTTCCCTGTGTCTTAACTCAAAGGAAAAAATGACAGTTAAAATTTGTTTTTTTCAAATGAAATGTTTTTCCCCCACAGCATTAACTGCATAGCATCTACAGTACTGACAACATGTTACTTGAATACCCAGTCTTTCAGTGCCAAAAGAAAATGAATTATGTGTTATCAAGAAAATCCTCAAAGTTCTTTTCAGCAATGAGGGAGTACAATCATGGATGCTGTAATTATGTAAATAATAATTTATATTCAATATCTCCCAAGTGCCACTAAGCTATTATATCTGCATGCTTGTAGATATATCTGCAAACATATCTGCATGCAACTCATTCATAATCAGAATACGTATTTGATCAGTTGAAGTGCATTTTTGGAAGGCAAATGCCTTATTTATTGGTAATGAAATGAAGGCCTCAGAGTAGCTAATAAAGACTTAGCTAGTGGAAAGCTTTTTCTATACATCCATGTGTGCTCAGAACTTCTGATGAACCATGTGGCTCAGATGATCAGACACTGTCACACAGACATTGACTCACACTACTTGTGAATCTTCCCACATGCTTGATTTGCTCCTGTGTTAAACCTTCTAACAGCCACAGACCTATGGGAATTACATCTTTCACTAACATCTTATTATGAGATAGGAAATGAATGTCTTTTGCCCTGCAGATGAAATTTTACACTTTACCTTCAATAACATTTGAGAAATGCTTTAGACAACTTTATATTACATACGATGTCCTGGGCTGTGGACATATAATACACAATTCAGTTGAAAATTAGAATATCTAAATGTAGATATTAACCTGTAGGTGTCTGCACAGCAGTGTTGGGTTTGTGTGGACATGTTCTGGTAGCAGGGGATCAGCAGATGCTCCTTCTTTGAGAAGTGACCAGAAGCTGCTCCTGTGCCCAACAGGGCTAATGTCAGCTGGCTCCCAGGCAGACCCGCCACTGGCCAAGGCTGAGCCCATCAGCAATGGAGGGAGCGACACTGGGATAATAGATTTAAGAAGGGGGAAAAAAATCCTGCACAACAGCAGGTGGGAGAGAGGAGTGAGAATGTGTGACAGAAACAGTCCTGCAGACACCAATGTCAGTGCAGAAGGAGGGGGAGGAGGTGCTCCAGGCATCGGATCAGAGATTTTCCTGCAGCCTGTGGAGCAGACCATGGTGAGGCAGCTGTGCCCCTGCAGCCCATGAGGGAGCACAGATCCACCTGCAGCCTCTGGAGGACTCCACACTGGAGCAGGTGGATGTACCCTGCAGAAAGCTGTGACCCTGTAGGACGCTTGTGCTGGAGCAGGCTCCTGTCAGCATAGGTGGACCCAAACAGAGAGGAATGCATTCTGGAGCAGGTTTTCTGCCAGGTTCTGGGATCCCATGGTGGGGACCCATGATGGAGAAGTTTTTTTCCTGAAGGCTTGTATCCCATGGCAGTCCCCATGCTGAAGCAGTTTATGAAGAACTGCAGCCTGTAGGAAGGAATCGCACAGGAGAAATTCGCGGAGGACTGTCTCCTGTGGGAAGGATCCTACGCTGGAGCAGGGGAAGAGTGTGAGGTGGAAGGAGCAGCAGAGACAAAGTGTCATGAACTGGCTATGAGCCCCATCCCCTATCTCCTTGCATAGCTTATGGTAAGAGGTAGAACAGTCAGGAGTAAAGGAAGTTGAGCTTGGGAAGAGGGGAGTGTGGGGGAAAGGTGTTGCAAAATTTCTTTTTTTTTTTCTCATTATCTTACTCTAATTTACTGTCAATACATTTAATTAGCTTTCCTAATTCAAGTCTGTTTTGTCCATGACTGTAATTGCTGAATGATCTCCCTATATTTATGTTGTCTTCATGAACTTTTGATTGTATTTTTTCCTGCTATCCTGTTGAGGAAAAGGAGTGATGGACCAGCTTGGTGTGCACTCAGCAGCCAGCCAAGCTCAACCTCTGGCTCTTCCACATTATTTTGTATTGCAGCAGATATTTTTATTGGGGTTTCTGATGGGGCATATGGTCATTATATATATAGTAGTATTTTTTCCCCATCACTATTAATTTTATTGTTAAATTTAATGTTTATTACAGAATTAGGAGTATGAGACTCTAAAAATAATCCTTACTATTTTTCTCTCTATAGTCATTTTTGTCTTTTATCATGCTTTTTCTCTGTGAATGGTTTTCCCGTGAGCAGTTTCCCTTTTCTGTTCTAATAATCAACCAGCCCATCATATATATTGGGCCACTAGAGAGTTCCTAGAGCTGTTTTCATGTACTCAGTCATATTCTTGGTATGCACAAAGTAATAATTTCTTTAAGGATTGCAGTTATCCAAATGACCTAGTGACATTAAGGTCTTCAGATTATATCTGGATAGAAAATACATAGAACACAATATTTTCTAAGAAACAGAGCCACTAAATTCATATCACTGTAAAGTGTGGAAATGAACACCAGTGACTAATAAGTTGAGGGGGAAAACAAAGGGGAATACCAGTTCTGTAGGATAGTTTGCTGGTTTCAGCAGTTTCTCTGAGTTGACCCAGTGAAAATATGCTCTGTGCAAGACCATGTCTTGTGAGACAGCAAGGTTCTGTGCCTTGTATGTTCCCCTTCAAAACAGAAATAATTTATAACAGGGGAAAAAAGTTATTACCATTATGAGCAACCTTGTTTAATACTAACCACTTTAAGACCCACAGGGAAGAGGGAAACATTAATTTTTCTTCTCATGTATCCCAAGCATTAATGTATAGCTTCAAGACAGTTAATCTGTCCCTTTTTTGCTCCTGTCAGTCCTACAACCTTTTTTAGGGAAAGATGTATTGCAACATCAGCCAGGAAAAATGAGTAAGTCATTTCTTTTCCATGCAAGAGGAATGAGCAATCTATCTGGATAAGCTCAAGAAACAAAGATGAATAATGAAATGAATAGTTAGTTCACTAAAAAGTGCAGTGTCGAGGTCATTGAAATGTCACTATTTCTTGAAATGACTTTTTAATAAAGATTGTTTTGAAAAGCTCAGAATTTGGTGTTTTAAAACAGTATTTTTCAGCTTTTCATTTTACCTTTTAATTTCAGGATTTTGTCAGTTTTGATTAAGAATGTGAGAGCTGATTATAAAAAATAACTTCACATTAAATTAAGTGGGTTTTTTTTCTAAATTATTTAAGAAATAAACAAAAAGGTTTTAATAATGGCACAAAGTTCCACTGAATGTATCTCAAGTAAGTGTAAATATTATCTCACCAAGAAATACTGTAATACAATTAAATGTATAATTCACTCAAAAGTTTTCATTTCTCTAAAATGCTGACAACAGGGGAAAGTAACAAAGTAGACAAATAAGTTTAAGCAAATAGCAATGTAAAAATAAATTGCATTGGTTTCATCTTACTAATTTTCTCATGCAGTGTTTATAAAAAAAAATAAGTTCATGTACAGAAAATGGGAGCAGATAAAGACCATTAATTCAGCAGAAAATTAACATGTCAGTACAATAATATCTACAGCAATAAAATCTTATGGAAAAAATTCTTATTTTCTTATATACTGATTTCAGAATCATTAATAAAGGCTAGAAATGCTGCTGTATGCATGAAAATTTAGCTGATATTTCTGAAATCTGATGGGAAGAATTCCTTGGAGTGTTGAAATCACAGGGATTAAATCTATTTAATAAGGGTGAAACATACCACAAAGTCAATGCATTCTTACTTTTTTTCTGAATCCGGGACAAGGTGAAAGTAAATGAGCTTTCTGGTCTTGAGAGTAGTCTTCTAACTAACAACAGAGAGGATGAGGTAGTCTGATGTCAGCCAATGAAAGCCAAATCAGAACAGAGAGAATGAGATAAACGGTCAAGCACTTCTAGAAACTATGACTTAAAATTAAAAATACATAGGAGCTGCAAATGTAAACATACTGGAGTTTTTTTCTCTTTTAATATTAGCAGCAAAATAATTTCTCTAAATTATTAGTGACTGCTTTCTTAAATTTAAAATATAACATTGCAAGTGAGTAAATTCTAGGGTAGCCCTCTTTTTAGATTTTTTCAAAGTTACTGAAGAACTTATTCAATCCTAAAAATTAATGATGGTTTTTGTGAGCCTTCATGATTTGATTATGCTTCTGTGGAAACCAATAACACATTCTCTGGTGCATACCAGGAGTTAGTTTCACAGGCATAAAGATAATTATAGGCTTAGTCAACTGGTAAATAGAAAGTAAAGAGAAAAATGTGAATAATTATTGGGAACTACTTAAGAGCACTTCCAGCTCCTTAAAATACACTGCTGTCTAAAACATTGTGCATTATTTACAGTTATTTGCAGAGGATGAACATCTGTACATATATTCCAATCAAAACACTCAATTGTTCACTCTTGTAATATCCTCAAACTTCAATCTAATTTTTTCCACCTTCAGCTTTCCCACTTTCAGCTTCACGTTTTCTGCTAGAGTGGAAAGTCCACTGTTATGTGTCTCTTCCCTGTAGAATGTGTTATAGTTATCCATTTTTGTTCTTCTTGCTGGACTGAGGTCCTCAGGCTTTTCCTCCCAAGGCTTTACTCAACCCCTCAATAAGCCTTGTTGCACTTCTCTGAGTCCTTCAGTCCACCAACCTACGAGGAATGTCATTCCCTCGGCCACCAGTAGCAGACTTAATACATGCAGGGATCACATTAACAGTTTGGCTGTGGCACCAGAATGGACACAGATCATCCAGAACATCATCTACCAGTATTTTAAGTCTTTTCAGGTGTCACTGATTTCCCTTGGAAGTCTTCTGTCTGCTGCTGTGAGAAATATTCCAATGTCTGGCCACATTGAAACTCACAAACCTACATATATGTATATGTGCACCTTAAGTTGATCAGTTTTTTGGTTTTCTGCATCTCATTTCCTCCCAGCCAAACACCCCTCTTTGATGCTGTCTGGGAATGGCAAAACTCCCTTTTTTTAAACTGACAATGATTTTGCTTTTTCAACCATATCTGACAAAAGCTTTAAATTATGTCTGTTTTTTTCCTTCATAGACTCTCCACAAATCACCTAATTGATGAGTTATTAAAGTTAAAATAATTTTCACATACAGATCTATTTTTTTATATGCTGTTTAACTAGTGTTTAACCTATATGCTGTGCAGCACACTAATTTTGTGTTGCTCAAGTTTCTTAACCCTAAGGTATGATGTAGAATGCATTACAGAATTTTATTGCATAATCACTTGTGCATCTGCCAGATAACCCATATTCACATAAAAGTGAAGTGAAGCAGTTTTGGCAATGCCTATTTCTCAAAACTATGTGGGAAGAAACATTCATTAACATTAACATCTTATTAAGACCCAGATGCTCAGTTTCTGAAGCAGCACAGCAATCTTTACTATTTCCAAATATAATGACTAAACAGGGGTTGGGAGCTCATCTGTGGAAGTCTTGGCTGCTGGTAGATCTGAGGTTAGATTAGATGGTTGAAGTTACTCTTCATTTGCTTGAAAGAATCAGGTTAAGAAAAGCTGCTGAGATAAAACAGTCTGTGAAAGAGTTTTATAGTCTCTGAGTAGAAAGCAAAAAGGCCCCACACCAGGATACACTGAGCATACAAACTATCATTGCTGGTTCAAATCAATAGTTAGTGATCACAGGAAAAAGAATCCTTCAGCTAACTCAGAAGCTTTAAACAAAACCAAAACCAACTCACAGCTGATTTTCAATGGGTCTTGTATCATGATTTTACCATACAGTAAATGTTTGTGTTAATTGCAGCATTAAGTGATGCTTATGAAGAAATATAGGAAACAGCCTTTGACAGGAGGTGAGAAGTGATGTGCCATGACTCCTTCTCTGGATTTTCCCATGGCACGATACACTGACTACAGGCCTAAAAAAAGGTAGTAAGTAAGTACACTTTTTTACAGGTCTCCTGGCTAAATTCAGTTCCATGGGTGTGATTGAAAATCTATTTTTTTTAATTTCTGATTGAGAGCAGCACTGTGGCAGGCAGCTGGGCAGCTCTGGACTCTGCTTGTTTCACACATCAGTGTCAGTCAAGGCCAAGCACTGGACTTGCACAAGCTGCAAGGATTTGTGTGTATCGACCAGCTGTGCTTTGGCAGCTGTATCCCAATTACTCTTTCCAGTGTTTTGGACTGGAACATTTGACCAAAATGGTTTTGCAATGTTAAAGATATGGAGGTTTTTTTCCACATACTTTTGCATTTCACCAGCAATCAGAGCCATTTCCAGGCATGTGTCCATATGATGCATTCCAATGCAGTGCTGTACTACTCTTTGGTCCCAATATATTAGATAATTGCTCTACTGCATTGGTGAATATTAAACCTATAAGTATGATGCAAATTTTAATTTTCCCAAGAACAAGCATCTTCTGTTTAACCTAAAAGCAACAAGCTTTCTACTCAAACCACTTGAACCTTTGATTCCATCAATGATTTAAACATACTCTTTAATCCATTTTTAAAGTTAAATCATACTTTTTGAACATATTTCTGGCTTAAAGAGGTCTTTTTCCTAACTGATTGGATTGTCAGGCCAAGAAAATTTATTCGTTATGGGCAGCTTTGTCTTTGAATCCTCTTCCTGTCTGCAAGCAAGAGAGTGTCTCCTGGATTTTCTTTAATTCCACTTTCTTACTGAAATTATACATTTTATCTAAAATCAATCCTTCGAGTGGCAATTCAGATCTAATTTTTCCTGAGCTGGTGAAATCTTGATGTGAGGTGAATATATACTGGTATAAGAAATTAATCAATTTCCTCAATATATTCTTTCTGACGAGTTTGTCTTTGATCCTATCAAGACTTCCAAAGCTTTAACATTAGTTAAGGATCTTCAGAAGAAAGCAAGCTGAAATTACATATAAAGGAAAATTATTAGACTTCTTCCTAATTATGGTTGGAGGCTCATTTAACATGCATGAGGGGAATGAAGCATTTTAAAATGGGCTGAGAGGAATCACAGCCCTTAAAGACTGTAATTCTGCCTGCTAGAGATTTAGTTGTGATTTCAGTGAACTCTTGTGGTAATGTAGAAGATGTTGCCTGCAAGGCAACACACCCAACATACCCAAGGCAAAACACTTTGGAGGAAATGCTGTAGGAGGAATTGTGTGTGCAGCATACACAATGTGCCCTGGCATTCAGTGCATGGTCAGTTTGAATAAATCCTTTTCCTTATCTAACCTGAGATTCCTGCAGGAACAACCTCTCCAGAAATGAGACATGTCTGTGGAAGGACACTTATGGGATATACACTGCCAAAAGCTGCAGTAGGGTATCTGTAGGTATCTGAGACGGTCATTATGCAAATAAAAAGCTTTACTATATGATTTTTTTAAAATTCTTTTTGGCTTAAAACACAATTCTTCACAGAGAAAAATAAAACAAATAAATTTGTAATTTTTGGTTGACACTACATGACTCTATCCATTTTGCTTTTTTAGACTGATGTATAATATTAGTCTGATTATGAAAATTTAAAGATAATTTTGACATACAGGGTGGATTACATCTTCTGATTCTGAAACTACATGGAGATGTTTAGGTGAGATGATATTTGTTTTATATGTTTTCTCAGATACAGTAGAAGGCTCAAGGTGTTTTAATAGTATGCTGTATTTTTAATATTATTTTCTTTCATCATCCTATTTTCCCTGGCATCAAAATTTTGTTTGTTAGGGAGGTTGGCTTTTCTCACTGTATAGAATTTAATTTTCATCTTCTGTGTTACTGTTGTTCCAGATCACACCTATGTTTTCCTTTTTCACATATAGTTTGTAGTTTCCAGTCTTAGACTGTCTTTGAGAAAAAAGTTTCAAATGGAGATGACTCTTAGACAAAGAGTCATTGCAATATAATATTGTTGTTTATCTACTTTAAAACATTTGGAAATAATACTGATGGTATTGGAATGGACCCAGGACAAGAAGAAATACAGAAGTCTCTATCCACCTTGAAAGAAACAGTGGATATTTCAGGACAAACAGAACATAAATATGAAAAAAAAAAAAACCAAAAAATCCAGCATAATTCATGGTAAATGTTTTTTCCTGTTTTAATCACATATAATAAATTTGCAGTCATTTCCTTATCCTAAAAGTCCTTGAAATTAAGTTTTATTACAGAAAAGAAGAGGGAAAATTACTTACCTTAGCTCCTTTCCATAGTACTCAGCTGCATTTTCTTTAATTTTCTAATATGCAAGGCTTATCCCAATCTCTGCAGCTGTTAGTCTAATTGGATGATTTCCTGTTTGAAATGCAGAATAATTTAAAGTGACTAGCAGTTGTTCAGGGAACCTCCCTTTCTAGGACATAACTTAATCTGACATATTCAATGCTCATCAGAGAGTCAACATCTTTTCAAACTGATTACTGCTTCCTCCATCACACTCCAAGTTCCTTGACTTCCATTTAAGTGCTCCAATTTAGAGTTTGATTATTCAAATGAAACTAAGAGGAAAAATCAACCTTTTTTTTTTTTTTAAATATGCTTCCTCAAAATGTATACTGCATGCAGTCCTCTGTAGTATTTGTTAGATTCCTCATTTTCTGTGATGAAACAGCAAGCTCTGTGTTTAGGGCTTTTTCTTTGCTGAGATTAAGAACAGTGATGTGGGAGAAATTTGTGTTGCATACAGCTAATCTCCACCAGAATTTTTCTGGTGAAACAAAATTTATTTTTTATAAAAAAAGGGATGACATTTCTTTTAAGTAATGAATTTCATTAAGGTATGAGTTTTACAAGAAGTGCAAATAATCAAGAAATGGTATTTCTTTGTACAACCTTGAAACAAAAAATTTGAGTCTGATTTGCCAGGCCCAAAACTTCTTGTGAGTCAGGTCACTGAAAATGTTGACTGTGTGAGAGAGAATATTTCCCTTACTAAGGCAATTACTCAGGCACGTGGCCCTCCAAGGAACCTAATTATATCAACCTCCTGAAAAAAATGCTGCTTAACATCTGACTTGTTTATTTGTTTTGGTTTATTTTTGTTTGCTTTTGTCTTTGGTTGTTTTTATTCTCTTACTGTATTGTACATTTCTACAGAATTTTCTCTTGGTAGGATAAAGACAAAGTTTTCTCTAGATTCCCTTGAAAACATGAACATTTTTCTTAAGTAGTTGTTCATTATTGTTGATGAAGTTACTTGGCTTAAAAGCTATTCCTGCAGAATAAGATTTGAATGGTAGGTAAAGGGAAGAAAATTGCAAACAGACTATGGAATAGGCTCCAAAGGAGGGAATGAAGTTTCTTCTGTGTGGAGGAATCTGGGAAGGCATTTACTGAACCATAATGGGAACAGTTCACTTGAGGTTTCATCTGGAAACTTTCATTCTTTGTAAGAATGTTTGGGGCATGAACTGCTCACCTACAAAAATGACTGGGAGAGAGACGAAACAAGATTTCTTAAGATGTACAATGAGTCCATGGATGGCACTTGAACTCAAAAAACCACAACACATTAAAAATCAAAATGTATAAATGCATTCTAATACAACCCTTGCACATGTGCTCAGGGTGAAGGAGACCAAAACTCCTCTCCAAGGACAATTTTCTAGCTGGTAATATTTTCTGGTTTTCAACTTGGCAGACTTATGATGAAAAGTGGCAATCCTCTCTTGTTTCAAGCTAACATTCCCTCTTTACCTTACATTGCTATGAGGCAAGTTTTTCCTCAGAGGTAGCAGTGAAAAAAGAGTTCAAAAGTTGAAAATAAAAGCTGCCTGGGGTCTAAAATATTGAGAGTGATTTTATTCTGTATTCCTGACGGGTAGAACATATTTCAGTAGTTGGCCATCAGTGGTCAAGTGTATATACAGATTCATACATCTTTTCTGATTACTTTTTTGCATTTGTTACTTACTATAATGACTAAATTTTACCAGGTCAAACCTAAAAAATCCCCCAAAACCCAAACCACTTCCATCAATGCTCAACCACAGTGTTTAAGTGAATAATGCAGAGGCAGATGTTATGCAGAAATCTTGTAGTTTATGATCACCTTGGGTAGTCAAACTCCTTTATTTAGGCTTAAGACTGTTTTTCATTTTCATTAATTTTTTTTATGCATTTAATTGTGGCACCATGCATGATAAAAAAAAAAGTTTGCGTAATATGGATTAAAATGTATCCCACGTAGATATGAAGCAACATACTAAGTGCCCTTAGGGTCCTATGAAAGGACTGGACTTGCAACTCTAAGAGGAGAAGCAGCTGGCTGTGCCTATGTTAACACACAGGGTCAGACTAGTTGGAGTGCACCATTTGTAAGGAAAACAACTGGCAGTAAAGTTCTTAAGTTTGTGGGTTTTTTTTTTTTTTTGTTTTGTTTTGTTTCGACTTTTTGTTGTTTTTCCTTTCTTTACTTCAGGCTAATTTTACTTTGGTCTGGTGGATTGATCAACCATTGGTTGATGGAGTGCATCAGCTGTTCTTCTGGAGCTCCTATTCCAGTTTAATTTCATCTAAGATTGTACAGTTCAAGATCTCCAAAGACCACTCCTTGAGAATCCAGAGAAAAGCATGAATCTCACTTTGTAAGCACACTGCTGATCCAGTTTATTTAGATTTAATCTGTTAGTCCAATGTTCTACGTTATACCAATAATGTGTTGATACTGAGACCTCTGTATAATATTTCAGTCTTGTTCTCATGAAATAAATCAAATTTTCTTTGATACTCTGCTATATTCTCTTTTCACCACATTCAAAATTAAGAAAGTGTCAGAAGAACTGGATTGATACCCTCATTGATGACTGGGGCTAGTATTTTGCCTTTCTATTTCTGGAAAGGAGATAAATGACATTTTCTTAGGAAAAAGTCTTATAAAAGAATTGGCTTTTTAAAGTTTTCATCAGTTTCTTTTGAACCTTTTGAACCATAATTTTTTATGAAGTGTATTACAGATTGGTCGTGCGTGGAAAGCTTACTCAGAAGACATTTAGAGCTAGTTAATGAACACTCTGCTTTACAGAGTTTTTATTTAGCAAAATTAGAGGGCATTGCTTTAGTCTGCTTAAAGGACCTATTATCTTGCAGCTAGCATCCAATAATTTGTCTTACATAAGCAGTTAAAGTGAGTAGGGATCTCAATACAGCAGTTTGACAGAAGTGTTAAATATAGGTATCATCTAAACTCACTGGAAATGGGGATTGTTTTTCCTAAGAACACAGTCCAAAAGTGAACAAAAAAGGAAAGGGGAAAAATTCCAGCAGGCCTTCTTGGCTCAAATCATAACAGCTATGTTAATCAGAGCGTTGTTTTGCACTGCCTGCAATTGCCTTTCAACAGTCAGTACAAAAGTTAGCAAAGCATAAGCATTCATGTGACAAGAATAACTCCCTTAGGAGTAGGAGCTGAAGCTGACCTTCTCAGGAGAGGACATTGCACAACTGCAAATGTAAGTACTTGGGGAAGGCTTGTAGCATGGTAATTTTTGTAAAAGGCAACAGGTATTTGTGTCCAGTTCTCATGGAGAAGTCTGTCATTTGTTCCCATGCACCATGCAGTCTGAAGTGAAGAAACAAAATACTTCACATACTTTTACTTGAACAACACTCTTTCAGATACCAAAATGTTTATTTTTTCCCTCAAGTCTTTGCAGCTCCTTGATATTACCAGAAATCCCTGACCTTAGAGATTGTTGACCTAACTATTGTGACCTCACCCAAATTGATCAGAGCAGAAACATGAATGAGTATCTCACAAAAGACTGGGGGGCAGAGACATAGAATGGTGAGGAACATTTTGGTGAAGCTCCTTGCTTGTCTCTAAG
Organism: Rhipidura dahli; assembly: GCA_013399225.1. Classification (NCBI taxonomy): domain Eukaryota; kingdom Metazoa; phylum Chordata; class Aves; order Passeriformes; family Rhipiduridae; genus Rhipidura; species Rhipidura dahli. The sequence continues at coordinate 1,144,463 of VXAC01007003.1, forward strand.
CTGTCGTGTGGATTTTATAATAAGCTCAGAGAAAATTATTTTTTTATAATATCATAAGTATTATTAAAACACAGTTGCCCTGCCAAATCAAGATGAGAACAGCACTGATCCTGAATTGGCTGCTGTCAATAAACTTGTGCATTCCTGTAAAAAGGCATGCTTCAGTGTTGTGATGCATCTTAGTGCCTGAAATGAAAATTTAAAATCTGTAGTAAATAAAGCAAAAAGAATTTGCAAGGTAATATAAACACCATGTTCAGAGCTGTTTGAGTAAACAGAGCAAAAAGAAAGAACAAGATAGCAAAAATAACCTACTCAGGGTCATTTTAATAAAATTTAAGTCATAGATAGAAAGCTAGACAAAAATAAGCCATATTGTCTATGATGAGGTAATTGTATTTTAACAGATGAGGTGGAATCCCTATTCTGAATATGATGGAAATATTCCAAGTTCCCATAATAAATTCCCTGCTCCTTTTACATGTGTAGTTGTCTCAGGCAGGAACTTTTCTGGAATGAAGAGATGGGTGTTCAGTCTAAAGCAAGATAACAGATAAGTAAGAAAAACTACAATCAGAAATGCAGGTTTTCAGAAGGAAAGGTGGTAGAAGTAGAAAAGTTGAACAAAGGAAGACAAAAGATGACAGTTGTTCTGGGTGGAATAGACAGCAATGTTTTACCAGTTGTTTATATTGAAATAAAAATAATAATAATAAAAAAAAAACTGATGAAAACAACAAAAACCTTATTTGTTAGTACTTGGGGAAAGAACCTACCTTCACTTTACCAAAAACTCTGTGGCATTTATAAGGTATGAAATTTCTGCACTTAATACACAGAGTAATGTCAAAAGTATATAGTGTCCTGTTGATGGTCCTTTACTGCTTAAATAGTGTCTGGCTATCCTTAGGTGAAAAATAAAAGCATGCTGAGAAGGAGTCCCTGAAGATCACCTCGGCAAGAAAGATGACCTCTTGTGTTTGAAACATATTACAGACCAAACTGAAGAACAGGAAGACACTTATAGCAATACGAGCTCAAGAGCACTTCTGTCAATCAGCTTTCTCTGGGCCACTTTCCCAAATAACACAATAAACTTTTAAATCAGCAAAAATGAAAATAATCGGTATTTTTTTCCTTTTTGTTATCACTGATACAGTATTTTTCTTTTTCTCACTATGCCATTGGCATATGATACCAATAACAATTTTTTTAAAAAAAGCTATATTAAAGATGTTAACACTTCTTAATCAAACTATGTGTTTATTAATTTAATTAAAGTCTGAAATCTCTTTACAAACATATTGTCTTTGACCAAAACTGTTTTTTTCCCCAACAGACTCCTCTTGGTTTATCATTTGCAGACTTCCATTAGAAATGTACCCTTAGACTTTCTCTGAAGACACTACTGAATGACAATTTGCAAAAGCAGGATCTTCTTTTGGTCTCTGTTTTTGACATTGGGCTTAAACTGCATTATTACCTAGTAAATGGAGCTACTGTTAGGAGTTACTGAAATATGACAGGTCCTGTGACAGTTTCTGAGACTTTAAAAGGCAGTTACTCAACTTCAGACTGAGAAAAAAATCCTGGTTTTCTGGAGAAATGATCGGTGTAAAAATGTTTATTTTTGTTTCAAATTTTCATAATGACCCCTCCCTGTATCTTCAGCAATGATCAGAGAGTCATCCTGGAAAGGCATAAACTTTTCTTTGGCTAACATCACCGAAATCTGCGTGTCTAAGAAAAGGTTGTCTTAGTGACCTTTCTTTCCCATAGTGCAGACGAAAAACACTCTTTAGCAAAAATATTGCTGCCAGACTTTCACAGTTTACTGTTCTTCTGTGGGGAAGCAGGTTGCTTTCAAAACTTTCTAGCAATTTCTCTTCCAAAAAAAAGGGTGACTTTTCAATAGTCTTTTCATTGAGTAAAATCAAATAAAAAATAACAAGATGAAGGTTCCTATTGCACATTCAGTTAGTCCCTAGGTACTTGTTGGGGATAAAAGGAAGCAAGGCATACTGAAGAAAAAATATATTAAATGTTTAGCATGAGGAATGTCTCAGCACACCCAGAAGGCAATCTTTCTAGGGTAATTTGCAAGAGTTCTGCCCTGAAAAAAAATACAGAAAATTAATACTTTATGTTATTCTCAAGAGATTAGGGCTGACTTGGAACGGGGAGCATTCCTGCAAACTCTTTACTAGTCAATGGATTTAGGCTGCTGTGTGATCACAGAATAAACCTGTCTTTAGGTCTTGTGGTATGAGATCAAAAGAAAATCCCATGAAGCAAAGTAAGAAGCCAATTTAAACTCATTCTGTATGGTCAGTTTTGCTCAAAAGATGTTGCTGTGCTGACTTTGAAGTCTCAGGCTTTCTCCTGAAATAAGTTTCAATGCATTATCTCTTTTCCTACATGCCTGAAAATAAAAGGGTTTAAACACTCTATTGTATGCTTCAGTGCTCATTTGAAGAAGTGCCAGCAAGCCTTCCTTCCTGCCCTTTCCTGCCCTCAGTCAGGATAAAATTTGTGTTTTGAGTTATCTGGTAGCACACAGAGGCAATATCAATGGCTATTGAAACATGGAAAAAGGGTATAAAAATTACTATTCTTGCTATGTGCTCAGGCTTTTTGCAAACAAAACTAAGCAAATGCCTGTTTATGAGATTGGGGGACTATAGGTAATGACTCTGCATTGTCAATTTCTTTATATTGTATCTTGGGTTTTATTCATGAATCCTGTGACTTCTCTCGTTTGCTTGTTAATGAAAGCTAGTATTAGAATTTTTCCAGCTTAGTGATGCATTTTTTTGTTAGTGCAGCAGTCTCTCGACTAAAATAGGGTGCTGTGTGTGCCTTCTCCATAGTGTAGAAAGGGACAGGTAATGAGAAATGGCCAGCAAATGAAGAAAGAGCAAATAAGCACTGCTGTCAAGCTGACTTCCAAAAAAAAAAAAAATTCTCTCTTTTAAAAACTGAGTAAGGAGAAAAGTGGTACGAGTGCTACAGCTGGGGTTGTCAGAGAAAACCCACTTCAGAAAGTAAAACATACTGCAGAGATAAGGCTTTTTTTTTTTTCTAACTCATCAGAAAGGAGTTCCAAAAAGAAAATGCAGAACTCACCAAATAAGTAGTCAAAAAGAGAGAGAACCATCTGTTGTATCCCTTTTTCCCCCTCCAGGGGGAAGGGAAGACCTTCATAATCTGAGTCAGAAACCTACAAATCGGAGTCCTATGGAAGGGGTTTCATTTCCCCCTTCAGCTTGGAGAATTTAAAACAGGATGGGCAGAGAAGACCTAAAGGTAGAGGGAGAGCATGAAAAAGTAATAAAACCAAAAGAATTTCAGAATTGCTTTAGTTTCTCTTTACAGGTATTCGAGGATGCTATTTACAGAGAGCAGTATTTGTAAACTAGTGTCAAAAAACATATGTAAGGAGATGCATCCATCAATGCAAATTTCACAGGAAAACCTATAATTTTGCTAAAAAATGGATGTAACCATGGGTCCATCACTATTCAGTGAACTAATGTCATCAAATGGGTGGATTTCTGCTGAGAAAACACATTTCTTGAAAGATCACAAGACCGTTTGAAGATGTAGTTAATATTATGCCATTGTCTTGAATTCTTTAAAGATTAGGATACTCTATATTTTCTGGAAACAGTAGTCACAAAAAAAGGGTAATATTACTGAAGTGTGAAACAATCAAGCAATGAACACTCCTGTATGACTGTAACCTCCATTTCACCTTGAAGCTTCTGTAGCTGAAATTTAAGAGCATAATGAGATTAAATATTTTTCTCGAAGACTTTCATCTTATGTCCCAGAACTACAACCAGGTCCTACAGGGCGACCTGATTTGAAGCTAATGGAACTCTGCAAAGATGCCAAGGTCAGTCCTTGCCAAGCCTCTGGGAGAAACTCAGCCTGTGTCAGGTCTGACAACAGGAGTGATGACAGTAGACAAAGCAACCCTGAGGCAAAGTCTGAATCAAAATCAGGTCGCATGTAAAGGAATCATTGGGGTTGCACTTTTTGCATCAGCTGAGAATCTGGTCCTCAGGGAAAGATGGTTAGTAGCAGATGGTGGAGATTCTGTGGGTAGATTTCAGAAGGGCAGCAAAGCCACATAGCAATGATGAAAATCTTTGGAGTCAGAATGACAAAAATCTAAATACTGGATCTTGATTTGGCACACTTTTCATTCTCCTCTTCATTCCTTTCTTGTACAAACCTTTTATTTATTTTATATAATTTTGCTGGTTTTCACTCCAAGATCTATGTAACATAAATACTTGGACTGATGTTAAAAAAATGTGGTATCCTTCACATTGAGCTCAATTAATATGTAAAGTCTTTCAAATGGTACTGCTAAAAAAGCAGAAGAAAAAATTGTCTGCTGCAATGGACTTCATAAATGACAGCTCTGCAATGTGGTCAAAATCTGTGATAATGATATTTGAAAAAGAAGGATAAAAAATGGTGTAAAGAGCATATACATTTCTTTTTTTCAGAGTAGAGTAAATGAATATTATATCGCCATCCTTAAAACGTACGAAACTAATGGTATTCAATTAAATCAAATCCTCTTGAACCCTAGATGACTGACAGGACTCCTGATCAAGCAACTATCTCCCATTACAGATCTGCATAGCATGATCCAAAATCTAACTTTAAATAGTCTGTTAAGGAAAAAAAAAAAAAAACAAAAGAAAAAAAAAGTCCTGTATTTCAAATTATATCCAGCAGGAAGCTAGCAAGGACACTGGCAAGGGCATGGAGCCTGGCAGAGTTGGGGAATCTGGTAGGTGGAACACATCAGCAAAGACACTGAGTTGCTTCCTGACAATAAGCCGATGCCAGCCAACTGAAGAGGTGAATGCAGCTGAAACCAAAATCCTTCCCTATCAGGTGTTTGGTCCGAAGAATAAAAGTAAAACATATTACAGGAAAGCAAATTGAGTCTTGTATGGTGTCCCTGTCTTATGAGGGGTTTTTAGATTCAGTTGCGCAGCAGTACTAAATTCATAATGATCTGCAAGAGCTATTTAAAGATTAGGTTAAGGTTGCTATCAGAGGCACCTGTAAAAGTGGTTTTCATGTTCTTAAGACTACATCCAGATAGAACAATGCCCACTTTCTCTTCAGGGGTACGCTACATATGAGGCCTGAAGCACATGAAAAGAATGGGAACACAACTTTGCAGGCACCACAAGATGCCTTTGTCAAGAGCACACGATAGGCAATCATACAATGTGAAATCAAGGCCTGAAGGAAAAATGTAGGTCTGCCTCAGGAAAACTATGATACCAAAAATCCCATTGTGGACACTGGAAGCCAGGACAGAATTACTATTCACAACCAAGAGAGTGTCAGGTAAGATCTTCCCTTTTTTACATTTTTTTCCTCCCTCATATTAAGTCTTTATCTTTCCCTTGTGAGATTTAAACTTTAAAGACTCTTGCTTAGAGTCTGCTTCCCACACTAATTACAGACACTAAGCATCTGTCGGAATGTCCTCTGGTTATCACTGGAATTTAAACTGCCACCATTCCCCACAGTACAGTAGTTAAATCTTAGTGGTTTAAGTCTATATTCCCTTGTACTTAGTATGCAGTGAAACAGTAGATGCATCTGAAATATGCAGCTGAGTTCTAATGCACTCTGATAATGAAGGAGATAAAATGATCATTCACAGATCTTTTCAAACGAAATACCTCCATCTCTCTATTCAGATAGGCAACTTTTAATTACTGTTTGCCTGAAAATTGTCCATACAGTACAAAATCCTCTCCAACTTTTGATTTACAAAGGTAAAACTGAAAGAGAAATACCAGGTCTCCCTTCAGCACTGCAGCTTCATTCTTCACATCTGTTTGATAGTCTCTGAAAGTTGTTTGCTTTCCTTTTGGAACTGCATAGTGATTAAAGAAAGCCAATTTGCTCAGAAAACTCACTGGTTTGTCTTTCTGATATCTCTGCAAATTTTATTCTGCTTGTAGAACTGGAATTCTCAAAATATTCAATCTTGGCTTTTCTGTTTTATTCAGATAGGGAAACAACCAGAGGTCTATTAGTTTGCTCAATTCCAATTCTATTCCTTGGAGTTTATCTGCTTTACCTGAGCATGCAATCTTTCAAAATAAATGTTCCTAGCTACCAGCCTATCAGGCATTAGACACTGCATTTTGGATTTGTTGTTCAGTTCTCCAGCTTCCCTCACTCCCAGCTTCATTCATTATTTCTGTACTAAGCACATTTAGGTCCTACCATCACACTAGCTCTTTCTAGTAGGCTGTTCTGAACTGTTGCAGCCTCTTCATTTTATTTTAAGTGGGAGCCTGACTATTACAGTGATCATATTGGTTTTTGCTTCATTCAAGACATATATTTTGAGTAAAATAATTTGAGTAAAGTTTTTTTTGTTTTTTTTTTTGGGGGGGGGTGATTGTGAAATAGTATTTTCAATGAACAATCCCCTCACTGTATCCTCAAATTTCTATCTTATTGGAGCCTTTTCATCTCAGCTACCCAGGCTCTCATGAAAAATCAAGCTTAGGTTGTCAGATTTCAAAATTTTCATACCTTAATAAAAAATCAAGATTTGCCCACTCAGTCATTGAGTTGATACCTTATCCTGGGATCATCGGACTTGTGTTAATAATGCACTAACAATGACAACATTCTTGCCTTCACAATATACTGGAATATTCTTATCCTAAAATGGGTAAGATTGACCTATCTCAGTTCAACCCTCTGCAAAAGCAACAATAACAACAACAGAAGGCATTTCTCTTTGTGCCTAGCTAGAGGAACTGGATTGTGACTGCTGCTGTTCAAGGATGACCATCTGCCTTCTGTGTGATCCCTTTCCAGGCAGAACTGGGGGGCAGAACCCGTGCTCTGCCCACCAGCCCTGGGGAGCCCAGCCCGTGCTCCATTCCCAGGTGTGGCTGTGTGCTCCTCACACCCCCTGAGCTCAGCGCAGAGCAGCTTTTTGTCGGAGGTGGCTGCTTTTAGCAACAAATTTGTTTACTTAAGCCTTGGGTGGTGATCCCCAATTACATCCTGCTCTTCGAAGCCCTTTCTGGAGCCATCAGAAAGAAGATGAATTAATTAAAAATTACTTTAAGTAGTTTTGAAAGTTACTTAATCTCATCAAAAAAGAAGTGACCTGCATTTTGAAAGCTCCTGAACTTGGCACTTTTTAAATTTATGGCTCTTCTAAAGTGAGAAATAATGCATCACAGTAACTTTCTGCAGCTAACTTTGACAGTGTATTTCCCAGGTATATTCTGACTATATTATATTTTTGTAGTTGTAATTGTGCTTTGCTGTTCTGTTTCCTGCTCTTTACAGCCGGAGCTGCTTTTTTTCAGCGTGCCTTTGGATAATGAATGGCAATAATATCTGTGAAAGAATCTTAGCCTACATAGTGAAGCCCGAGTTAGGTTTGTTTCCATTTATATACACTTAAAATGGTTCCTATTATTTCAACTGTAAATGGGTGCAAAAAAAACCAAAAAAGAAACCATGGTAAAAATATATGAAAAAAGCTTTTTCTTTAGTTTCTTAATTGTTGAATGAATTGTAAGCTTTGTTTATGAAGTGTCCTAAATGCATAATCTGTTCTCATTTCTCAAAAGCAGGCATATATTTCAGGTTTAATGACATAATAAAACATTTGATAGAATACTTCTCTCTGTTAAATGTATTATCTTTTGTTATAATAAAATTTAATAGAACAGAGGAAAAATCTTTCAGACATCTTGCATTTATGGAAAATTATTGTTATACTCTTAATATCAGTGATGTAGTCTGTGATTTAATGAGATCAGAGCTATCAGTGAGGTTTAATGATGTTGTAAGACTGTTGTAAGATGACTGAACTTGTTAAAGGCACAAAACTATGATTTCTATCATGCTGTGTGAATGTGGAAAATGGTAAGTCTGTAAAAGAAATCCATAAAAAGAGACAAAAGCAAAATATGCTGTATTCACCCCTCTAACATTCATGAACAGCAAAGTCTTAGCTGAATAAAAATTTTACTGTGAAACTTAATGGGTTCATGGTCCTCTTTGTTAAGATGAAATCAAGGATCACAGAAATGCCATTTTGGCCCATCACTGATAAGATGTTTGTACCACTGGGAATTCCAGCCCCTCCAAGGTATCATTAGAGATCTTGAGAGAACAGAAAATGTCCTAAATGCAAAGGGGCTATGTAGAATTAAGGGACTTAAAAAACATGGGCAGAAGGACCCTTATCCAGAAGAGAACTGCAAAGGGTCAGATTGTCATGTGGAAGTTGTGACAGATGTTCTCTAGGATTTGGACTGGAGGAAAAGCAATTTCTGCACTTCAGAGAGAAAAGGCATATAAGGAATAGTGGATATGCTCTCTTTTTTGTTCAGGGGACTATTTTGTCTCTTCCTTGGGGAGTAGAAGCTGTTGAACACAAGAGGAAGAGCTTCAGTATAGGCGAAGGTGAAACCCAGTGAATCCCTCCTTCAGGTGACTACCTTCATTTTGCCTAGTTACCCTGGATTGTTCTGTTTCCTTGATCTTTGCCTCTGCCAGAAAATAATTTGAAAATTTCTGATATGCAAAAAAACTTAAAAAAATTCTCATTGGAGACTGCAATCTCCCTATACTTGCAGCACACTATGAGTAGTGTTTGAACTCATATCTCTTACCACACAAGAAAGACCTAAACATGAAGATATTCTATCCTACCCATACCTTGAGGAATGAAGTGAAGATTCTTAGTCCCTTTTGGTGAAACTGTTGTTAGACTTGGCACAGTTTAGTGTCAGAAATGAGTGGAAAGAGAGAAAATGCAACCACAAGTCTAAAATGTGTTGATTAGAGAACTCACCTAGAAAAGGGAGGCAAGCCTAATTGTCTGCCATTGTCCATTGAACACTTACTATAAAATTAAAATAATAAAAAAATGGCAAAATTTCAGTTTTTCTTCCTCTTCATATGTGTGCCAAACACTTAACTACAGTTACTTTTATGCTTATTTTCTCTTGGGTCTGATGAATATTTAAGTATTCAAAATAGAGAGATTTCCAACAGCAGCGACTGAATGTATTTATTTTCACCTTATCCTGACATACCAAACAGTCCACATACAATAAGACATGAAAAAAGATGACAGGCCTGGGTAAAAGAAACTTTCAAGCAAAGCAGCCACCTGAATCTAAGATGTCCTTAACATCAGTAGTGCCCTAGATACAGTGCAATTGGCAGATGGGCATGTGTGCAGACACATTTTGGACAGAGTGGAATTCTTGGGCTTGCTCTGAGAGCACCAAACAGATGAGGCCCTGCAGGCAAGGATTAGATGGCTCTGCAGAGAGACCTTTACCTTCTCCCAGGGTCAGATGACATTTTAAGAGAGCAAGAGAGGTTATCATAGAACCATAAAATCATAGAATGATTTGGGTTGGAAGGGACCACAATGATCATCTAGTTACAAGCCCCCTGCCATGGGCATGCATGGAGGATTAAGGTTATGTATCCAGGCTGCTTGCATTCTGCATAATTTGGGACTTTATTTGAAGAGTGCATCAATTTTCTAGCAATCCTAAACTGTTATATCAGATACCTACAATAATTCGACTCAATGGCTTCATTCTGAAGTACTTTATAGTCCATCACAGTGATTACATGTAGCTGTTTGCTCTAGGTGATGGCACAGACATTGCATTCAGCTCACTTTCAGAAACCTTTCTCTGGGAGGAAAAAATTAGAAAATAAATTCTGGAAAATTGAGCAGTGGATATGAGCTTTTCACCTTCCTGGCTGAAACACTAATTCCTAGGCCACTGAATCAGGCTCTGCTTTCTGCATGACAATCACATCCTCCAATCTTCTATAAGATGTATTTTATTGCCTTCCTGCTTTGGGAACTGACTCACTATTCCAGAAATTCCAGATAATGGCCATCATATGCAAAATACAGTGGTGGTCTGCCACTTGTTTGCTCTGTGCCCAATGCAGAACACATATGTGAGGTCTGGACATGCCAGAGTTGTTGGTAGCAGTTCCGAGCCCTTCATTTCCATACATTATGTTGCAGAGTGGATTGGCTTCAACAGCAGGAGTAGAATATGCATTTTTCCCCAGAACACATTATAGACTGGTTGTTCATGCACTCTTCTGAAAAGCAAATGTGAGCTGTAATCCACCCAGGAATGAAGACATCAGTAATAGAATCATTGAAAGGTTTGGGTTGGAAGAAACCTTTAAAGATTGTCTAGTCCAGCCCCCCTGCCAGAGGTGCGGATGCTTTCTACTTGTCCAAGTTACTCAGAGCCTTGTCCATTTTGGCCTTGAACAGTTCCAGGGATGCGACAACTTTTCTTGGAAACCTGTTCCTGTGCCTCACCACCCTCACAGAAAATGATTACTTCCCAATATCTAATCTAAACCTACCATATTTTAATTTAAAACCATTATTCCTTGATCTACAGCAACATTCCCTGATAAAGAAACAGTGTCTTACTGTGTTCCTGTAGGCCCCCTTTATGCTGAAAATGGTGTAGAAATTATTGCCAGAAGGCACTGAGAAAAACACTCTTGATCTCTGGTTGAAAAAGGGATTAGCTAAATGCCTGGAGAACAGGTCCATTTGTGCCTATTGAAGCCAGCAAGCCAGGTGTTGCCAGACATCTTACTGGGATCTGGAGTGCACCAGTGGCCTTAAGAGCCCTGCCTGGCCTCCCCCTGACTCTGCCCACAGCCCAGGACCCCATAGCTGCTCCTGTGGCTTGTCAGGTGTTGCCCAACAAATCCACAAAGGGATGGTCTCCAGCTTCCACATCTCTGCTCCACCCAGCCATGGGCCCTCAGCTGAGCCAAGCCCAGCCTGGCCCATCCCTATCCCTATCCCTATCCCTCTCCCTATCCCTATCCCTATCCCTCTCCCTATCCCTATCCCTATCCCTATCCCTATCCCTATCCCTATCCCTATCCCTATCCCTATCCCTATCCCTATCCCTATCCCTATCCCCAGGGAGGGATAAGGAGCTGGAGCTGCCCTGGCTGTCCCAGATGCCCTGCTCCCTGTCTGAGGCTGTGGGACCCACCCTGACTGCCAAGAACTGCCCTGGGTCCTCAGGAGAGGAGCCCTGACAAGAGCTTCCACAGATTGCTTTAATTGCTCCCAGATGCTTTCATGTGACATGACAAAAAGCAGGCAATGGTGATTCTTGTGACTTCACAGCAAGAACACGCTTTTTTCAAGCATAAAGCAATAAGGTAATGGACTTTCCATGAGTGATGGGTCAGTGGATTTACAGTAAGATTGATTCTCTCATCATTTCAACAAGAAACTATCAAGGTGTGATGGAAAATCTTTTCCTTAAAGAGGTTGACACAGAACTGATCATCATTTACAAAGAGACAGAACTCAAGTTAAATTTTCAAGTAATAAGTTGCCTGTAAATATCCTTAGAGTTCATTCTAACACTGACAAACTGAAAAATAATAGAAAAATAATAATCTTTCCAGCATTATATGCATAAAATAATAGAAAAATAGAAAACGGGTAAGTCAGCTTCTGTTCAGATGGCACAAATCAGAAAGGGTACACTGGTTTTCATTCCTCTGTAGCTGCTGCAGGAAAATCTCCTGCAGAAATATTCCACAGAAAAAAGCAGGCATCACAAGTATTATATGAGCAACAGAGGACTCCAAGGCCATAGCCATAGACAGAAGTGTAGTACAAAAATATTGGATTACAAGACACAAGGTCATAGCAATAATTAAAGTGTTGATAGAAAATTGGCTCAGACAACCATGCTGTAACATACTGGATTCTTCTTCAGCAAATCCATGTAGGAAGGCTACCAGCTTATCAAGTATCTTCTGAAACTTCACTTCAGTAGAAAAAAAAAATGTTGGCTTGCCTAATACTGGGATATGAATTGCCAGGGTTTGCAAATTATGATCTGAGCCAGAGAGGACACAGGAAAAAAAACTAGGCAAAAAGCAAAATACATCATGGTAGTTACTGTTCATTAACTGGGGAAAAAAAAAAGTACAAGACCTGAAAAATAGTAAAAAAACACCTCTTAAAACACTATGAACTTGCCAAAATTATTTGGGAGGCTGGAAAATGACCTGACACTAGAGTACAGTCTCTGATGATTTCTAATAAGAATTAGTATCTGTAAGTATTAGGACTAAGGAAACTTGGAATCTGGTATCTCTCTCTTTCCTGTGATCTTGGACGTTATAAAGGCTTAATATCTGAAGGATCTTTTTTTCTACCCAACACCCCTTTGCACCTTGAGACCATTGAGACATCTACCTTTTTAAAATTTTGGCCAAATCAGAAGAAGAAGAAAAAAAAGGAATAATCAAGAAAGAATCATACTTGAGGGAACACAAGAAAAGCTTGTGGTAGAATGACAGTCACAATCTTTCTGTGTCTCCTTATAAGCTCATGCTTAATGAACAAAGACATTGTGAAGTTTTCTGCTTTTAGCAGGGGAGATTTTCATGGGTTAAATACACCTTCTGTATGATAAGAGAAAGATTTTACAGCATGAATATAATGATATTTGATATCCTCAACATGACCACATAAGTCGAATTCAAGTCTCTTATACACTTGAGCTGATAAATGGATGAGAATTACTGACCTGGTCTCTCAGTGTCAAGGGCCAGTAACAGAAAGGAGCACAGTAATGAGCACTCAGCATACACAAAGGCCACAGGACAGGAAGGAAATGGTTTGTGAGCTTTCCATGTTTCACATTCAATACTTAGCTTTATGGCACAAAGAAACAAAACCTTCAACCAAATCTCTGATGATAAATAACAAATAAGATTTTATCAGTGAAGGCTTGCTAATTTAGGGTGTTCTATATGGCAGAACCATCAGTGAATAAAAGAAAATTGTTTTCTGTGTGGTAAAGGAGAAGGGAATTTAGTTTAAGAAATTTACTCTACTAACTACAAATTCCTCTTACACTTTCAAGAAGAGAAGTTTCTCCTCTTGCTATCTAAGATTGCTAGCATTATCTACAGAATATAAAAACTTAATATGTGTGTGGCCCAACCGTATTTGATTAAGATTATAAACGTGTTAAGGTGTTGTTTTGTTTTATGAAAGAAGTTTAAAATTTCCTATTTGCGATCTTGCATTGATTTATAGCATTTTAAGGAAACAAAGTATTTCTTGAGAAAAAGTCAGACTGCTTGAAATAAAACAAAAAAGCTTAAGCATCCATAAATTCTTCGGCATACAGAATTGAGGGAAGTAAGCTCTGTTGCTAGGAGACTATGACTAGAAGGAGAGATTGCTTTATTTTACAGATGAGAATCTGTAACCAAAATACTTAGCAGGTAATAAAATAGCTATATATATGAGTTCCATGCAGACCAGGTGAAGTATGAGGCAAGTGTTAGAAAGCTTATGAAAAGTGCAAATCTTCAAACACTCTTCACCTATCATGACATAATGGCCTGAAAAAAGAAGCTCATTATTTGCTTGCTTATAATTAGGACAAAATTTCTGTTGGGATATGAATGAAAGAATAAATATTGATGAATCCATCAAGAAAGGACTGTGATTTAATTTACTTTTGGTATTTACCTGATACTAATTTGTAGGTCTCTGAAAGTTTTTAAATGAATAGCAATAAAACATGTTGCATGTATGTAAAAAGCAAGCTTGTTGCAGAGAAGAAAGGGAATTATTCCAAAAGCTACCTCCAATTTTCCAAATACCTTCACATAAAGAAAAGAAGTTTGAAAAATTTTAAGCTTCCCCTACTTACAATCCAACACAAATAGCTTTATAATATTTAAGTTTTGACTTTTTAGAAATTAAAATGAAAAATAATAACTGTAATTTAAAACATTAGAACTTAATTGAGAAGCAATAATGTATTACTTTTGTCTTGAAAAAATAAGCTCAAGGTTCTTGAGAGGTTTTTTTGGTGGAAAATGGTGTTATTTTAGTTAAAATGTCTCAGTTCTTCTATTTCAGTGTGATTCAATCAATGGAGAGGCAGAGTTTTCATGGGATATTAACTATAGAGCTAATTATAAAAAGCCTCTACCCTTAGTTTGGTAACAATGACACGTCTTGCTGGTGCCCATATCACTTAATGGCAGGAAATTTTAGATATCCAGGCCCACAGAATATGAGTGGGAAACCTGGATACAAGCATATGTAACTAATTATTTCTAAAGTTGAAATATTTTGAATTTTTAAAATATAATGAAAATTATTTCATATAAAATTGTGTTTAAAAAATGTATTGTTCCTGAAATGTTGGAACACATATTTTGCTTAATTGTAATTAGGTGACATTTTTTGACTCCTACCTCATTCTCATTTTCCTTCTGACATTTCAGATCTCTCACTGGACGGTATTACAGAGGTGTTTGTTCTAAAGATACTGTCAGAAAACTTGTTCATATATGAAAACTCTCCTGAAAGAGCAAAATAAACCCTCAGCGTGGCATATGACTTCCCTCGTGCAGTCAGTCATCCTGAAGCACCAGGGTGGTTACTCATGTTTTCTGGTGGGTGGACACCCTGCTGCAATTTCTTCTTCCGTGCCAAGCCAGCCTGCTCAACACATCAGCCACTCAGCTACAGCGAGGCCCCCTCATGCAGGAGTCACTTGGAGATTATAACTCTGCAGTGTCAAGCCCTCGTTCACAGCAAGCCAGATGATTTTCTAGCACCACATGGTAGTCTGGTAGCTCATTTTCAGTTGTGTTGTTGCACAGGGTGAAATCTTAGCTTCTTTTTGATTTGTTGCACTTCCATACCCATCCACGTTTTGGAAAACATTCAGAGGTTCTCATTAGGTTGAATAACAGATTATTCAGGCCTAGTGGGATTTACATTTAGTGTTCTTTAATCATTTCCTATCCTTTAACATTATTTTGCAAATGTTAGTGATTGACAAATATCAGAATTTTAAAAACCAAAATGAACAAAATTTTAAATTCTCTGCATTAGAAAATCAGAGATTTACATGTCCAAATTTAGTTCTCTGGCTATTGGTGAGCTGAAGGGCTCTATGATTCTATGATGTCCTCAACCTTCTGCTTTCTGAAAGTATTCATCAAGACGAGACACATTCGCAGCAAATTATGCAAAACCTAAAATCATTCAGGTGCTTTGTCTTAGCTCTAATTTGCACATGCCTGCCTTATGGTGGCAAAGTGCAGCACCTGCATTCTAGAGAAGGATGAAACAATTGAAAAGCTTTTTTTTTTCTTTTGCTTTAGGGTGTGGTTCCAGTTGATGCAATTGGCAAAATAGCACGAATGTTAAGGTTATGGAGTGAATCTCGACACAGATATTCTGGCAACTTCCATATATATGTGCAATTGAAGAGAAACTGTAATTTTCAGGAAAAAACCCAAAAAAGTCCAGTTTGGGTCAGGAAAATAGTTTATTAAAATCAATTTGGTGGTTTTTTTCTTAAGAATTTTGAACATGTTCATACCAATGTTGTAGTTGAACCATTCCACATTGAAACCTCTTACACATAGAAATTGAGAGAAGACCTTAGTTTGGGAACATGCGGTCTATACAGGCTTGCAAAAAGGAAACAACTGTAAAAGTAACACAGTTATCCTCAAATTATGTGTAGAAAATAAGGCACAAATACACAAGGGGCAGGGACCATTCGAACAGTTGTAGTTGTCCACAGTGTAGGTATTCACATGCAAGCCAGAGACTTTAGGGTCCCTTTTAAATTAGGATTGAAAACCAGGCACTTCCAAGCTATAATTCTCCTCAACATCAACCAAGTATCAAAGGACTATATAAATCACACACTAAAACTATTTTCTTCTCTTTACTGACTATAAAGGCAGCTTAATGTCTTTACCTCTGCTAACAATTATTCTTCTTCACAGCTAGGTTTGGTCCAATTAATTGCTTCTTTATGAGTAAAGTCGCCTAGTAAAGCTAGGACAGACTTGAAGACTGAGTCAGCCTTGCTGGAAATCCTTATCAGCTCGCTGTCAAAGCTATCTTTTTCTTTGCAAGTGATTCTTGATCATTTGAAAGGCAAATTCAGATGCAATGTGTGAATTCCTGTGAATTTTGTCTTTCACAAACTCATTAAAGGATTCTTTACAATTTTTACTAATTTCTTAGGTACTTATGGAGACTGCCATTTAATTTTGTTCTTCAGCAGCAGGTAGCTACCAAAGCAAAGATCACTCTTCCTAAGAAAACAAACAAAAAGAGTTTTCAGATTCATTGTGTTTGGCAGAAATATTTCATGCTCTCTGCTCAAGGCTGTTGGGTACTTAAAATGAGTGCATACCACATATCCACACTCCAAAGTGTTTTTCAGAAATTGCAACTAGACATATAGCTGCAATACAACTTATCTTTAAAGGTATTTACCTGAGATAACACGTGAAATTCAATTGTTGATATACAGGGCAAAATACAGGGCAAAATTTCCTGTCATTTTCATTTTTCATTGACTTTTGTGAGGACTGTAGAACTTTGGCAAGCAATTAGGTCGATTGACCTTTGTAGATCTGTACCAAGAGTGGGTTTTGAGTCTCAGTGAAGTGTAATTAATATTTGTAAGAAACCTTAACATCTTAGCCATGAAAACACCAGACCGTGATCAGAGGATGAAGCCAGCCTGTGACAGACACGTCAAGTCTCAGACTGTTGGTGTTGCTGTCATACATGCATTTTGTATCTGTGTAAGGACGAGTGCAACAGCAGCAATATGAACCTAGCTTGTATATTTTGGGTTTTTTTTTTTGCTTTCCAAACAACCTGATACAGAGCCCACCAACCAATCAGATATTTTCATTAGATAGCAGGAACTTAAGAAGTCCACTAATTCTCTTCAGTCAGTTTCAGGGAGAAGTTGTGCCAAAGCAATTGCAAGTCTGTAGGAGTGAATTTTCTTCATTACCTGCAATGACCCATCATGTCAAGAAGGTTTTGTCAGGTTGTCTGAAGTAACTGCATTACAAACAACAAAGGTTTTAAGACGGATGAATTAAGATGAGTATTAAGTCATCAAAATATATTGTCTGCAATTTCCTAACTAAAAAGTTGTATTTTCTGCATCTAAGGAACTGAGCTGATACCAAAAACAACTGCAGGTTTATGACAGTAAGTATTTGTTGCAATGATTATGTTTGAAATCTAATAAGCCTACCTCTTGTGTGGTATTCAAAAATTCATAAAATATAGGTTTTAATCTAACTTGTGTCTCAAAAGTTTGCTAGTTGATGTATCGGCTTATTTTATATTTATTTTATTAAAAAATTCTCTAAAAAAGAATTTCTTTGAGCAAGTTCCCTGCAGCAAAATGCTGCTTTGAGTTGCATAGATGTAAAATTAATCAACAGATTTCAGCTCAGTAGCTACTTCAGATTTTGTGATTTATTGTAGACAAATGTTTTTCAAACCGTGTTTGGGTTGTTTTTTTTTAACTTCTAGAGGATTCAACTCCAGCTATGTATTATATAATTAAAAAAAAAAGTACCAGTATTATTGTCATAACTGATTGATACTGATAGCCAGCAGTTATCAGAGCACAATGTCCACATTGCTGCTTTTGTAAAATGTGCTGTTAATGGCCCCAGAACAAGGATGTATGTGGTACTACGCTGAGCTAATAAAACATTAGTTGTATGAACTGAGAGCAGCATGGGGGATGCTGAAAAAAAGATTGCAATGGACACTCAAAACATAATATTATAAGGTCTTGAAAGTGTAAGCACAAGATGATATAAAAGCTCTAAATGCAGGCCACAAATGAATGATCACTCACTGATTATTAAAGGAGTGCAACCTGGAAACTGGGTAAAATTGGATTTAGGGATAATAGACAGAAAAAAAGAACAAGTTAAAGTGATTTTTGCAAAAAATATACAAAATTACCTAAAGCAGACTCGGTATCTAAGCTGAAGACAACATCAGTATCACAGTTCTTTAAAAAGTGAGGTAAGAATTTGGGTTAGAGATGACTCATCCCCCCTCCAGTTCTTGACAAAAACATTTTATGAAGCTTAGGATCTACTGCAGACATGAAAGGTTGAGCACAGTATCAGAGAAAGAGGGGACAGCAGGAAGTCTCTTTGTATCAATTTAGGCTAAATTATTTTGGAGAAAGGGAGGTAAAAATTAGATAATTTGAATGGTAAGTTTTACTGTCATTATAACCAGACTAATAATTATTTTTTAAGATTACTTTGATATGAACTAAACTAAGAACAAGTTCTTGTCTTCATATCTAGAGTTTATTACTGTAGCTCATGTAAATTGTACATTGGGTTTGGTATGGTGTCCTATCCTTGAGGCCTGACTGTTAAATCTGAATGCAGAAAATAATGAAGAATATAAGTGATCCAAGCTTTAATTTGCGTGTAACAGCTGGTGGAGGATATGGGCATCTTCATCTGATAAAGTCTGGATGACAATCGGGAAGAATCTCTCTATAGCCCAGTGCTAATCAAGTACTTTACTGGAAGCAAACATAAAACTGCAATGTAATTTGCAGATGAATGAAACTGGTTGAGAGAAAAGGAATAATCATGTGTAAAAATTGGTTCCTAAGAGCCCCTATGATGTGTTTTTCTCATTTTAAGCCAAATATAAATCCATATGCCTGGTAACCAGGAATATAGGTCATACTGGCCTGGTATGCACTTTCCCCAGTTGTGGCTGAGGTAATTGCTGGCTCAGAAGGAGAATGTTATGTACAGAGTTACTAGGCCAATTTCTGTACCACATAAACTGATTAAAGCCATGCTTCAATGGCTCCTATTAAAGGCAGTCAGAACAAATGTAGAAAAAAATCCCACTTTTTTGTGCATCTCTCTCCATTTAATTTAATTTATCAAAGAAGAGATTTAGTAGTCATGAAATGATGACATTGCTACTGTGCAAAGAGCTATCTGACAAAGAAAAGGCATACTGACATCCAAAGGCTGACAGAGGGCACCAGGGAAGTTCAGGCCAGAAATCAACATCCATGAGACAATCAGTGTGATTAACTACTAGAACTACCACAAGGAGATCAGACAGAGGATTTCCCACTAAAGTTTAAACAAAAGCTGTTTGTCTGTTTAGAAGGAGAGCAGTAGCTCCTCCAAAGATCAGAAAATTACTGGGTGAAAAGTTTTAGTCTGTGCAATGTAGGACATCAGAGTAGATTGCATAATAGACCCCTTTGTCCTTAAACTGTTATTTATATTTCAGAATTTTCATTATCTGTTGTCAGTGTGTTAATAGACTTGAATTCTTGTGTGCCTTGATTTTAAGGTATTTGGTTTCTGTTATAAATTTTCATGAGAGTTTTGCATGGCTGCAAATCCCATCTGACATATACTTTTGAATGAAAGTTTTGGCACGCCCTTTGACCTATAAAAGTCAAGAAAGTGAATTCAAGGTAAAGGACACCAAAGAAGAGATAAACGCCCCAAAAGATTTTAGCAGTAGTCAGAATTAAAGATTATGAATTTCACAGAGGACCCCAAACACATCACATCACATTTAAAGCAGACTTCTTTCAGCTACCAGAAGTAGTTAACTCTTAGCTGCCCATATCCATTTGGCTTTGTGTTTACTTGCTGCCCAGGAATTGTGGCCAAGTTCCCATTTCCAGTAGCCTAACTTAGCAAGCCGCCAATCATTCATGTAATGCAGACCAGAATTTTGCTACTGAACTGTGGAAGACTTTTTTGAACACTTGAAGTTACTCATAAAAAATTTCCTAGAAAGGTTTAAAACTAAACTATAGGGATAGTTGATGGGCAGCAGGCAGGAAGAGAGATTTATGGGAAAAAGAAATGCATTAAAGTCTCACTAGAGAGTAGAGATTCCCTCACAAAGTTTCTAGTTGCTCAGATGAAAGCTAATGCAGTATAAATGTACCTCTACTTAGTATGACATTGTATCACATTACATTCATATGTTTCTATTAAGTTGAAGACATGACATCATGTGAAATTTTTTTGTGCAAATCCATACTCTTACTTTCAAAGCTACTATAGGGAGATGTAGTAAACCTACAATGAATTTCCTTCCTCCTCATACTCAATTTATTTTTCTGTATCTGTTTGAGGGCTTTAAAGAAACACCCAAAACACTTGTGGCAAATATAAAGAAGTTCAAGAAAAATAAATTCTGGGAAAAGGGACTCTATCTAGCAAACATAAAGATTTAACCAGCTTTCATTGAGCAGAATTTACAGGAACAAAAAACCCTCAGACAATAAATTGGACGTCTGCTGCCCTTCATAAGTGTATTTATTAGTTTCAATTAAGTTGGCAGGCTGCCACATTTAAACTTAGCTCTGTCATTCCGTTCCCCCCGTGCAAATGAATAGGCTGTTTGTACAGCTGAATCCATTTAGGCATTTTTAGTCAGATATATTCCTTCAGTCTTCTAGAGAGAGGGAATGTAAAAGATGCTGATGCACATTCCACACTTCACATGTGGTGCTAAAAATCCATTAGCTGAAGAACAGAGAAGACACGGGCTGATCAGAGAGAGCAGTTGAAGGTCAGCTTTAAATAGATGTATAACATCAGGCAGGCTTGATTGGCCATGGCTTTAGCACGTATCTCTGAATGACTATTCAAATATTGATGTGGAGCAAACACAGAATACTGAATACACTACTTGAAATTAAAATCAAATACAAAATAGTAAAACATCAGCTTTGGACAATACTTTGAATATATTTATTAGAAAACTGTGGGATAAAAAAATTGACACATTTTGTAACAGAAAGAGAATCTTTCAGTACAAAGCATGGACTCTTGTTCTGCTGTGGTTTTGCTGGTAAGACCCTTTTTCTGTGCTCTTAACATGTTAGCAGGCAGACTACTTTTGCTACTGGATTGAGTCCCTAAGGGAAATAAGGAAAAGCTGACTCAGAACATCTCCTCATTTCAGTTTGCACTGCTTCTTAAACCTGAGTGGTAGAGGGTCATGAAGGAATCCCTTGTGTCCCCTCACAGTGTCTTCTGTCATAGTTAGCTTTTTAAAAATTAACTTGCTGATTAGTATTTCTTAAGCAAAATCAACATGCTGGGGAAGGACTACAGGAACAGCTGAACTGTGAATAGTAAGATAATAATCATAAAACTTAAAAGGATTATTTAGCTCTCCTTGAAGAGCTGAAACCTTTTATAACATCTTTGGTGAAGAAAAGTATTTTTCCCTTTTCTTTGTCTATTTTTCTGCACAATCCTGTTCATGGGCTGGACTTTGATTTCTTCAAGTTATTTCATTATTTTTATGATGGTCTTCAGGTTTTTAGTGTCATGATGGACTGGGCTTCTTTCCCTACTGTCTCTTATGTTTTCTTAGCTCTCATTCATCTTCTACTTCTGAACAGTGTTCATGTTACTGCTTGACATAAAGGACATCCTGATATTACTCTTAAAGCTTATCCTGAATATGTTGGACTTCACTCTTCCCTCATGGTTGATTAATGACTTTGGTTTCTTACCCTAAAAATTACAGTATAATGAGCTTCTGACTAAGTTTTCGTAAACTGCTTCAATCAAAGGGTTTGAATTAGTTAACAGTTTTTCCTAAAAAGAACTGAAAATCTTTATGATGTCTTCAATTCATAAAGATGACAGTTTTGAAAATCATTTTTGGGACAATGTAATCATGCTATTTTTGCAAGTCTTCTCAAGGTTATAAAAACAAGTAGAAGCATTTGGTCATCATTGCTGGATTTCTACCACAGTTTCATTTTCATTGCAAAGCTCCAATCTTTATAGGAAAACAGACATTTGTTTTAATATTTCTCTTTCTAAAGTTATGCTCCTTTTGGGATATTAATAACCATATTTTTTTGTCTTTCTTTCATTGATGAAACCAACAAGCTGTTTTGTTTTGATTCACTTGCTCTTTGATGAGTCTTTTGTTTACCATCAATACACAAACTGAGACAGGTAATGTCGTCAGAAAAATAACGTTGTTATTTCCTCATAAATCCTTATGTTAGCTTCTTTATCATCTAGCACTCAAACTTCAGGAGCAATAGTGAGATATAGGAAAACCCTAAACTGCTTTGGTTGTCACTAAAAAAACATTAAAGGATATTTTCCACCAACGCTATTCACAATGTTGTTCTATTTGTTACAGCAGAATATATTTCCATGTAGTCTACAGCATACCATAACTTTTCCAAAGATCATCTCATGCGTTCCATAAATCTGTTTGAGAAATGCAGACATTTTGTCAAAAAACCTGCTTGTTGATCTATATTTATTTCAATCTAAAATGTCAAAGAAGAATTTGCTCTGCACACCTAAAGTCAATATCTTAAATACCTCCCTCCTCTGCTTTTAGCTGAAGATCTATTTACTTCTTTATGTTCTGTGATGCTGAACATTTTGAAACACACTGAGACTTGTTACAGTAGGTACAGTCATCTATCCTTCAAACTATACTATAAATGTGTTTTTTTTCATTTCACATTTAGTTTAGAAGCATATGGAAGTCTGGAGGATTGTTTTTGTCACTTGCTTTAAGCTTTTCTGTCGTTAAATGTATCAAATCTCCATATGAAAATATCAACTTGATCAATTCAGAAGATCTGATCTGAGTAATGTTGCTACACATTTGAGCTTCATTTTAATTTTTGATTTAAGGAAACTGTAATTAAAAAAATCACATGTATTACATGTATGAAGTATCATTTTTTTTGGCTTATATGGCAGCATCATCACAGTATAAATATAGGATACATTTTTCTGGACCCTGCAGACTACATTGAGCTTCGTTATATATCTGACACCAGTTTCAGAGAGGAGAGAGAAGGAAGAGAAGGAAGCAAAGTGTGCAGCAGCCTATGGCTGCTGACACTGCTCAGATTTCTTTCTCTGCTCCATCAGGAAAGCAAGGAAACATTGTGAGGATGGACCATGGGGAGAGCCCCAGATTTTGCAGAGCCCTTTGAACACTGTTTTCTTATTCTGCTCCCAAAGGCTGTAATGCTTCTTGCCAGGACTTCCATTAGAGTAGTCAGTTAAGGCCAATGAGCACATGATGATATGTGTGTGTCAAGCTGGGTTACAAGACCTGACAGGAGTCAGGTGGACATCCAGGAGTCAGAGGAAAGTGGAGACAACATGGAGGTTTTTATGTGTGCAATATTAGGTATCTGAAAAACATAGTCAAGGTTTATAGTAATTGAAATAATCTCCTGAGATGCTCTTCTAAGTTCATAGATGAACGTACTGCATTTTTTAAAAATTTTAAATAGGTGTGGAGGAATGTCATAGCTTCACCAGAAGATAGTAGAAATAAACTTGTTTTCCTCTGTTCAGACACTGCACAGATGTGTCTATAGACCTCTTTACCCTCCAAAATATATTAACAAAGAATAATCTTAACCTTTTCTGAAAAGAACAGAAATGAAGATGAAACTAATGTAATTTAAGTTAAAACTGAGGTGTCTATTCACCTGAATCTCCTTTTGCAAATAACATAAAATCAGGTCCCTCTGGTGGGCTACGTAAATAATTTTTCTCACTTTTGTCCTTCTGATTGTCTCCTCATCCTGCTAGGGTTTAGCTGCCAATCCTGGTTAACCCTCAGCAGTCGTTTTTAACCTGTGATGGAAAACCCCATCCAATTTCAGATTTCAAGAACTGGAGAAGTTATTGTTTGAAAAGCCAATAGCCCTATGATTATATTAATGGACTGCAGGACCAGATATAGGCAGAACTGTCATGGGAAGTTGGTTTGCCTACAAAAATACTAAATCCAGCCACTTACTGGCCAATTTTCCTTTTTATATGACCTATTTTAAACCTGAGCTGATTTTGTTTGCAAAATCACTCAGTGGATTTCATCTGATCAAATACAATCATCTGCAGCGTAGATTTTAACTTTCTTCTCAAACTCTCTTCACTCCATCCATTCTAGTCAATGTATAACAGAACCATGTTTAGGCTGACCAAATGTTCACCTGCCTCAGGGAAGAGTAAGCTCAGGACCTCAGGTCCTTTTCCTGATTGCTTTTCTGGTTTTTGGCTATTTCAACTCAAAGAGTTTTCATCCTGCACATGTAATTTCGAGATTTTAGCAATTTGCAAATTATTTATTTAACATCTGCCTGTACAGTCTTTTTTTAACATCCATAAACTCTTTAAGCAGTCACACTTTGGCATGGAGTTCCACAGATCTTTTTTTCATTCCATTTCCTTTTGTTCCTTTCAGTGTTGTTGATTTAATGAAGCTGCAGTAATCTTTGTTCAATGTCTTCTTTTTTAATTTTTTAAACTTTTTTTTTTAGAAACATTAAACAGCTGATCTCATTTCACCTTTTCACAGACCATTCATGATTTTGTAGCCCTTAAGCATTTCACATTCTTTCTTCCTGTTGTCGGTTTTCCAAACTGAAGACTACTAATCTAAAAAATTATTCTCCTCCTCAAATATACATCTACAGCAGAAAAGACAACTCACACTTTAAAAGTGTTAATTTCTCTGATTTCTGAGGGAGCCTAGGATGACTAAACCAAAAACCAGACATTTGTGCTGAGTACTTTTAAATTTAGATGAAATCAGTCTCATCCTCTGTTTCTGGGAGTTATCTCATTGTAAATGGGAGAAAATATGTGGAAATTAGTGAAGAGTTTCCAGCATGCAAGAAATGAATAGAGTTGGTCAAAAAAAAAAAAAAAA
>VXAC01007003.1:1169181-1224073 GCA_013399225.1 Rhipidura dahli
AAAAAAAAAAAAAAAGTAACTATTAAGCAATAAAATTGACTCATGCATTGTGTACAGAGATATGGAAATGAAAAATCCAGGCTCAGACGCTCTATCAGCTATAGCTACGTCTTCTTCCTCTATGCTTTTTACTGCAGAGTCTTTAATAAGACTTTCAGCTAAAAATTCAAAATAAATGCCAGTGTTAGAATATTAATATAATTGTTAATGATTGTTTATAACTGCTAGATATTTATTTAGAAGTATGCAGCTACAAATGTGTTCTCTTTTACTCTTCCGATTCTCTCCCCATCCCACCCAAGGGAGTGAGCAAATGGCTGCATGGGGCTTAGTTGCTGGCTGGGATTAAATCATGACAATAAGTTAAAAAAAAATAAAAAAAGAATGCTGCAATTCTTAATTAATGAATCCTTTTATTTAATTTGGGAAGAGATAAAATTCAAGCAAGCTGAATTTTCTTCTATTTGTTTCTTTAAAAGAATCAGCTTCCTAGTGACTTAAAGCTTTCCTTTTCCTCTCTAGCCATTAGCTAGGGCTGCATGTGATGCACACAACTACCTGAAATCCCAGATGTCAGGTTGTGAAATATGTCCTATCAGTGCCAGTGTCTGGCCACTTGGCAGAGCCCTACATTATGAGCAGCCGGTCATGCTCGCAGCTCTCAAAATTGCCTCTGGGTCAGTCATGTGCTCTTGGCTTTTATTAAATCTGTGAGGGGATTTGAGTTCTCCTGGTGCTATGTTCCATTTAGATTCATAGATGTTAAGGCCAGAAGGAACCATTGTGATCATCTAGTCTGACCCCCTGCTTAACACAAGCCACAGGATGCTCCTGATTTAACTCCTGTTTGAAGTACACACTCCTGTATATATTTTAAGGGAGAAAGCATTCAGTCTTGTTTAATATTTCAGGAAAAATATGCCATGACCTCAGGCAGGTTATTTGAAACATTATTTATCTCCAGTGTTAAAAGTGTACACCTTATTTCTGGCATGAATTAGCGTGGTTTCAACAGTCAGCCCTGGGCTTTTGTTGTGCTCTGCTGGATCGAAGAAGACATCCATATTTTGTCCTCCTGCTATCAGGTCATGCCATAACTTTCCCTTTGTTAAACTATGCAGATAGCTCTGCCAATGTTTACCTGGGAAGCTGTTTTGTGTTACAATGACATGATTGTTTACAACAGATATTATGGATAGGTGCCACCAAAATCTGTAATGAAAATCAGTGAATATGCTTCTAAAATGGTTGCCAGTGGAAGAGCTCTCTAGTGTTCAAAGTGTCTAATTTTTATGTGCACAATACAGGAATGTTTTATTGCAATACAACACCCAACACATTGAACCAAAATTCAAGTGCTGAGGAGAAGGAGACAGGCAGTCTAGAGCAATACATGGCACCAGGAGAGGGGACAAAACTCAGTAATTTCAAAACTCAGTTCAGGCTGGATGGGGAGGATTGATCCCACAATGACAGTCAGACAGTGGCACAGGCTGCCCACATTGTGCAGTCTCTGAACATGATGGCTTTTAAGCCCCAACTGGACCAACCTGTTCTGACCCTGCTGTGAGCAGGAGGTTGGACCAGGGCCCGCCCAGAAGTCCATTCCAGTTTGAACAACTTTATAATTTTACAATGTCATAAGATGCTTCAAGACACAGTGACATGAAAGTTTTTTCATCTTTTTTTTATGCTTTTAAAAGCAGGTTAGGGTTAGGTTTATGCTTTTAAAAGCATAAAAATAGTATAAATACCATAATAAAAGG
Organism: Rhipidura dahli; assembly: GCA_013399225.1. Lineage (NCBI taxonomy): Eukaryota > Metazoa > Chordata > Aves > Passeriformes > Rhipiduridae > Rhipidura > Rhipidura dahli. The sequence continues at coordinate 1,170,948 of VXAC01007003.1, forward strand.
GTTTCTAGAATTACATTTGTATTAAATGTTTAATTTTCTGGGGTAGAATTGATAATTTAGTTTATTAATAAATAACACAATGTTTTCTTACTTAAATTTCTGATTATAAAGCAAAAAATATTTATTTTTTAATAGATGTACAAAGTTAGCAAAAGGATGTGTGCTGTTTTCTTTTGCACAGTGTAATGTCTGAATATTGTTACTGATATAATGTAATAATGTAATAATGTAATAATGTAATGTAATAATTTAGACAAAGTGAAGAAATTGTTTCCTAAGAGAATACAAGGACTAGTTGATTATAATAGAATGGAATAGTTCCATCTGGAAAGAACTCACACTGATCATCTTGTCTATTTGCCTGTTTGCTTCAGGTCTACCAAGAATTAATTCATGTTATTACTAAAGTCATTGTCCAAATGTCTTTTAAACACTGACAGGCTTGGGGTGCCAAACACCTCTCTAGGAAAGCTGTTTCAGTGTTTGACCCCCTTCTTGGTAAAGAAATGTTCCATAATATTGTGTTCTGAAGCTTGCCTGATGCAGTTTTGAACAATTCCCATAGGTCCTGTCACTAAACACCAGGGTTTACACCTTATATTACATAAAACTATGCAGAAATGAAACACTCCATGCAAAGAAAAATCCCAGAATGAAGCTTGATTATCAAAAATATAATGTACTGAAACTTTATTAAGTTTGCATTCATTCAATTGAGGATTCCATTTCACATCTAAAAATATTTGGATTTCTGTAGCTTGAGGTATGAAAACATCTGCTGAGGTGTGCATTAAAGCTTTCTTCCACCTGTCCTGATTACAATAAACCAGGAGTGCTTTCACTTTCCTAAATATAGTGGTAAAATAAAATATCTTCTTTTTTTGAAATTTTGCTGGATGGCTGGCCAAGGGCAAAAAATCACATCAGAGGGTAGCCATCAGTTGAACATCTTCTATATCAGGCAAACCCCTTAGAAAGTCCTGTGCAGGTCAAAATATTTTTCAGAATAAACAATGATGACTTCATGTTTAACTACATTAAATTATGTTCAAACAAACAAATAATCCAGGTCTTTCTATAATAATAACCCTCCTTTTCTTTCTACCCCTCTCCTAAATTTGTTAACCTGTAAATTTGATCAATATTTGCTCTTTCTTTTCTTCCATTCTCTGGTTTGGAATTTGATTGGAACTGAGTCTTCCCACCCTCTGTGAGCAACCACTGAATTAGGATTCTTTGGAGAAATAAATGCAGTAGCTGACTGTACACCACTGTCCATACCAAGGCTGGTACATATGTGTGCAAACACAGATCTGGAAAACATTGCAATTTATGTTTCTCTGTCTTCTACTACATTTCTCATTAAATTTGACTAGACATAGATAGCTAATTTAACTCAAAAGAGGATGAAAAGTGGTACCAGGATAGCATGGTGATATGGAGAGAAAAAAAGAACTCAGTTATTTACTAAAAGTATTTTAATTTATCTCAAAGTAATATCAAAGTACATTTCAATGATTTTTCAAAGGAAAATAAAGACTTTCCTTAGAGTAGGGAAAAGGACAGATAAATAATACAAACCACTGTATTTTCAATGTGGGAAAATTGAGTTTTAATGGTATAGCATATTTCAATTGTTTGAACTAAATTCTGAGAAGCTCTGGTATTTGGACTTAAAATCTCAACGACATTATTGTGAAAAACTTTAAAATCACCACAGTAGACTATTCATAAACTTAATTTATGCATAAATAGCAGTGTTGATCTGTCAGATTTGAGAGTCTTAAAAATCAGTCTATTTAGGGATACCCTGCTCCTTTATCAAATGTTATCCAAGCAATCTTTAAATTTCCTAAAATATATTCTATTTGATAGCATATTTGATACTGGTGATATGGGAAGTTAGAAAGTATGTGGTATGAAGGATATTGGAGGAACCTATGATCATAAAATATAATAAGGTTGTTTTGGGTATTTTCCTTCTAAGATAAGCATGTGTCTTTAACCTTTAAAAGATAATTTAAGCACTTTTGTTCTGCCTTTGACTAATAAATCAAGAGAAAACTTACCATTCACCATAATGGTACCTGATTCCAGTAATGCATCTGAACTGAATGATTTGGAAATTGAGAGACTATTCCTCCCAAAGACATCCCAAAGTCAGTTTAGGAGACTGTATTTTTCATTTCAGTTACATTTATAATAACACTGCTACTGCTCCAACACCAACTGCTTGTGACTTCCAAGAGGCTTGCAAACTGGGATGTTTTCTGAATAGGGAAGCAAAGATATACAGACAACTTTATCATCTGTGTGTTAATCATTTTTAAACTGGACTGATAAAATTTCATTCACATTATTTGAGAATGATGTGAATGATTTTTAATCCTCAGAATTAATTTTCAATAACAATAGGGACAAAAGACAATTTCGGAAGTAAACAGTCACACTATTGATTTTGAATTCTAAAGTATGTCTGTTATTCAGATCACTTAATTTCAAAAGTCTGTGGTAAAGGTTCATTTTGTATAAGTTTAGGATCTTGTACATGCATATTGGGGGTGGAGGGTGTGTGTGGAGGAGGTGGGGAGAGAGAGGGAAGGACCTTAGATTTAATTGAAAAAAAAGGTACTCTCTACAGCTTACTCACTCCTTGTCCAAATAGTTATAATCCAAGACATATCAAAACTCCAGTGCCTGAAAGCTGGATGTAGAATTCCCTGTGTGCAGTGTTTAACCAAGCTGGTGGCACTTCTGGAATCTGCAATATAACAATTACTATCTTAATATTTGAAAAAAAATTAAATTAATGTGCTGTAAAAACAAACCCAATTTTCCTTTCTTGGGTCCTGTTTCTTATCCTACCCAACACAGTAGCAGCACAAGGAGGACTGTAAACCCAAACAAGAGAAGTCAGATCTGCATTAGCAGCCTCTTCTCCATTTTCTTGTGTGTTCTTGACAAGCTGGTCGGCCTTGATCTACTCATCACCCTGACTTGCTATAAGAGATCATAAATTGTGGGAATACTCTATTTCTGAAACTTTGCTTTTCATAGGCTAAATAGGCCAAAATTCATGAGTATGTCAATACAAAGATGTTTTCCAGAATTTAAACAAATGTGATTTATTTGGCATTCTTTTGAACTTTTTCTAATTCAAAAACTATTGTTTTGAAACTCAGAAATAATGATATTTCAACAATATCACTGACACTAGCAATCCTAATATCACCATATAGTACCAAGTCTTCTTGCTATTCTCTTTTTGTTACAGATATATTTTAAACCTGTGTGGGTGTTAAAATAAATTCCATGAAGTTACCATTTAATTTGATAACTTGTTAGACTGCAGTTTGATTTACGTCAGGTTGTGATGCAAACTGAAAATCAAAGGTTTGTTTATTTTCTCCTGATTATTTCTGTAAAGTTTCCCAAATTTCAAAATCAGACACAGATTTTGAATACCTTCATTTTTTAATTACTTACACTGATAATGCCTGGGGGAGGGGGCAATGATAACCAATTTATAACATATTTCTGAGTCTAAGCTAATCCCTTCCTTCCCCTACAGAGAGTAAAGACAAATAGGCACCTCTAGAACCTGGAGATTTCATCTTAATATAAGACCTAGAATATTCCTGGTAATACTTACATGTAAAAGCTTGCATAATTTTATCACATATAGAGAGTGTATTTTTTTTTTAAATTAAGGTAGATGAAATTAAGAAATGCTGAATATCAATAAAACATGTCAGTGGGATCAGGATATATTCAATGGTTATGAAAATTATGCCACACTTTGGTATCCCTGAATGAGCACATTGATAATTAGACCATTTAACTATCAAAACTCCCTGGTGAAATCAGTCACAGCATTGCCTTAAGTTTTAGTTAAAAACAAGTTAACATGTTTTATTTTTTACCTTTTACAGAAACAATCTAATAATACTACAGTATTAAGACCTTAGCAAATACCTATTATGATTACAGTATGAAAAATGGAGACTCAGCATCTGAGATCAATATTATCCGAGATTTAGGGCTGTACTGTATCTATCTGTTCTGGCAACAAATCCTTCAATTGATTTTCTAAATACCTCTGGGGCTTGGGGGTGGGCAGGATACAAAATCCTCTCTTTAACTTCAGCTCAAAATTGCTGGGTTTGTGTCTCAAAGACCTTTTGCTGTCCTATAAATCAGTGGAATGAATGCTTCAATGACTGTGTGTAAATAACCTCATACTGCTTATTTGCTGTGCAACTGTCTAAAATAATCCCCTAAAGGAACAACTTGGCCCATATTGTCTGTTTTGGAGAGCTGTTTGTTTATAATCTTAAAATGAAGGGGGTTCACAAAATAGAGGTACAGTATTCATCATCAAGAACTAGGACATTTTTCATAATAGATAACTGTAATGAAACAAAAAAGGATTGACCTTGGGATATTTCATCATAGGAAATCTTTAAAAGCAATGTTTTAGGTTTGAGGAACATTTACACAATTAATGATATCAATCAGAAAAGATCAACTGCTCTAAAGACGCACAGCAAAGATATTATTCATTTAAATTTCTCTATCAAATAGATATTACAAAGAAGTGAATCATTACAGTTCATGGTTTTGCTTAAACTTATATAAAACCTCACTCACATTAAAAATAACTGTATGCATTTAATTTCTTCAGAAAGAAAAACACCTGCAGGTGATCATGCCTTTTGAATACTAAAAAACCCCTAAAGCATCCTTTAAAATAACATTATTAAGGCACAACAGAGTGTGGGTCATATGAAAGTGAATCAAATTGTGGCTAATCCTGCAAATCAAGTTGGATGCTATTTCTCATGAAAAATACTGTGAAAGAAGTGACTGGCAAGGTACCTTGAAAATTATTCGCATTTTAGAAGCAATTATGAAACAGAATTTTGCAATACATGAAGAGCATGATTCCCAAAATAAAGAAAAAGCTGCTATGGGGAGAGATTATTCCCTTGATGGTGTATTCCTTTTATCTACAAGCTCCCTGTGCTAATACCAGGAACCATTTTTACTGCTGCAAAAATTTTACTGCTATTCCAGTCAGTCAATATTTGTTTAGTATTTGCAATACAAATGAATGCTGAAAAAAAAGAGGTGATGTTCTAATGAAGATTCTGCATACCCAGATCATAGTTAATAACTTTGCTTAAAATTAGAATGCTGTAATTTTTTAAATTATTATTATTCCTAGAGACCCATTAGTAGCTAACTTTAATTTGTAATTTTCTCTTCAATATTTATAGTTTAGATTATGTAACATTGACTTATTCTTTACTGTAGATTAAAAGGCTAAAGTTGAAGCATTCAGCTCTTTCATAGACTGCCAGTAGAAGTGATTTCAGATGTACTAATCATCCTTGGTTATGTAAACAGTTGTGACATTGAACATAGTTTACCAAGGGCAAGCTTCAGAGCTGAGATTCCTGTAAATTCATTGCTAAAATCCAAATGCTCCTAGACTTTCAAAGAAAGATAATGATTTTCCCCAAAATTTCCCCATCATATTGATTAATTTTTTACATGAAAGAAAAATGACAAAATATGGTCTCTCATATTCACACTCATTCTTTCCCTGATAGCCAACAAAACATAATGTCAAACTTATCCCGAAACAGGATTCCTCTGTACAGTGGACACTCCCTTTTGACCATATTTATACACTATTTCCTTTTTTGAAAAAAAAACACTTAATGAGGTATGTAGATGAATTGCAGTGAGTTTAGTAGAAAAAATGGTAATCATCTAAGACAGCATGACCATTGGGAAAAGACTGAAATATTTCAATTTGCTTATCTCAGAGTGGACGGAAGAGTTTCTTCTAATTTATGTCAAGGATTTAAAAGCAAGACAGTGATCAGTTGTTCACTGTGTCTGTGAGGGACAGCACAACTAGAAAATGTCCTAACCTGTGACAAAAGAGATCTGGGTTAAATGTTAGGGAAAAATTGTTCTCACTAGAGGGGCACACTACGATAGATGGTGCTAAGGTACAATGGAATCTCTTAAGTAGGTCATTTTAAAGAAAGTTTAAGAGAAAAGTATTTCTAGATGGCCTATTTAAAGTCCAGTCAAGGGATGGACATTGTCAGAAGTGGACAGGCTTTCAAGGAGTCTTTGCCAGCCTGCATTTTTATTTCCCACATTACAGGCCAGTTGAGCTGACAGAAATTCAGAGGAAGCCAGGAGTCCTTATCACACAGAGGTGAATAGATGCTGGCCACCTTTTTGGAGGCATGGTGTTTCTGCATAAGATGCCAGTTTCATACCTTATTATGAGTCATCAGCTCAGACAGGGGCCAGGAAGCAGAAAGTATCACCTCATGCTGACTCTTGGAGCTTGCCCTGATCCCAGGTGCATTCTGCGTGAAGTCTTCTCTAATTACTGTGTTGTGAAGCCAGGATAGGAGGAAATGACACTTGGAGTGAAAGATCTCATCAGATCTCTTGTCTTCCTCCACTTCTATAATTCAGTGAAAACACTGAACAGCAAAAGGAGCTGCAGATGTACAGACTGTTCAGAGGAATTAATGCTGCTTCACTTAGTTTTCTCCAGCCATGGCCCTCCTAGGCCTAATCCAAGGCTGGAATCTTAATTATAAAGTTGTCAGTTTATGAGATTGAATGCTCAAGGTCCATCCCATCCCTGATTCATTGCTATGTTCTAGAGAACCCACCAGCACCATTGCAGAGACACAACTGTGTCATGAGGCAAAACAGTCTCTAGGAGCACTAGCTCTGGCACACAATAACAATAACTTTTGATTTTCCATGGTAAAATTATGTTCCAATCTTCTTTTCTACACGGGAGTTAATAATCCATTATCATCTGTGAAAGAGGAGAAGCAGGGAACATAGACATAATATGGAATATAAATTCTGCAGATTTACTCCAAAGAGTTCTTAAGTGCTTATTGCTGAGTAAAGCAGGCAGATCTAAAGAAACTTTCTTTTCAAAGGTTCTCAACTAAGAGACCTCTCAAAGAGATCAACTCACTTGGGTAAAGATTCCATCTTACAATCCAAAAGTCTGACCAAACCCATTTATTATCTTCTAGGATTTTTACTCAGATTCACTATTCACTGAATCAAATATTTTGAAATCATTAAAAGAATTTTAACAAAACAGCATCTTGTCATGCAGTGGCATTTTGATAAAAAATTCACATCACATTGCAACAGCAGATGCAAAATGCTCTTGTCTCTGAAATGCTTAAAGGAGCTAGCTGTACCTATATAGATACATTTGCACCAGCATTGCTTCTGAAAGTAGGATTCACAAACTTTTATGACTTTTAAAATTTTATTCTTTAGATACCAGATTGTATCCTGTTGTGTTATAAAGGAACCATTTAACCACTGCTGTAACAACCCTTGAAATGTTTTCTACTGTTTTAATGTTTGGCTGAATTTTGTGTAGATGAAGGCTGTAATGTCTTTACTACAAATTATGCCACTTTAGACCATCACATAATAGTATTTATTCTATTACACTCTTAATGTTGTCATACTTTTGGATTTATTTTCTCTTTACTTCTGATTATTGTGCAATGTTTAAAGGCATGAAGCTCTTCTCACCATGTTTCAGCTGTTTAGTTCTCTTAATGTAGAATACAAATTCACAAAAATTATTTGCCAAATTACCGCAGATAAATTCCAGTTGAGAAGAACTGTGATTTCTGTGCAACTTGAGAATTCTCAGCAGGGCTAAAAATGAGATTCAAAGAAGGAGATTTTTTTTCTCTTTTATGCTCCTTTTATGAACAAGGCATAGTAGAAATTCAGCAGCAAGATAGCATGCAATCTAACAGAACTAGAACTACATAGCAGGGAACCTAAAGACAATCTTGGGAAGAGTTTTGTTTTCTGGTCACTCTTTTTCTCTCTTAAGAGGTTGCATTTGATAATCTTTCCTGAAACATTTTTTCCTCAATGAGAGAACAACTAGATTTAAATATGACTGTTTCTTTAGTTAAGCTTTTCTATCAGTATTAATCTGATTTAATGGCACAGAAACTTCCACAGCAGAGGGACATTTGCTGGTGGACTCTTCTCACTGTATCTTGGATCCCATCCTGGGAAGGCCAAAGGAGAGAATGAGGCAACTCAGCTGATCAGTGAAGGCAACTTAATGATCTGGTCCTTACTAAGGTCACTGATGACATGCACACACAGACAGGAAGGTTTCATGTAACAATGGTAGTCCGAAATCACCTCTTAGCTTCATCTTCAGTGCAGACAAGGACATTGATTTCAAGATCTGTCACACAAAAGTTTGGAGTAATTTACCCATTTACATGTTTTCTTGGCAAGCCCATCTTTTCTTGGTGTTATTTGACTACATTTCAACTGCCTTTAAAGAAGTGATTCCCCACTGTTCTCTGCCCTGTTTGGGATGAGCAATCAGTTACCTTATCCCTTATCGGTCTTAACACTGGAATGGTCAAGACTGAAGATCTACTTCAGAATCAACACCTTCCTTCTCAAATTGCCTCGAGAAATGAGTACTGAAATCGTTATTCATTTGCATTTCACTCATATTTTGAACTCTTAGCCATGTACTGGAACCCCGTTTGGACAGGGTCTGTACAAAATGTAGAACAAAAAGCAGTACTAGCCCCAGAAGTTACCAACCAGCATTGAGTCCTGTGAGACAAGATTTGTGTGCTACTCCCCAAGTCTCAGAGAGCATCACAATCAGATACCAAGCTCACAAGGAATCTAGACCCAGGAACCAGTCCATTTCCTTTCCTCACCTCCAGTTCCCCAAAAAGTCACATAGATCCAAGGGCTAGGATACCCCTTCAGCACATTCACTCTGAGTTCAGACCTGTTTGGACTTTTCACCTGTCAGGGCACTGGCATGAGAGTCCTGTGGCTGGGTCTATCTCCTGGTCTGGATACAACCACAAACAGCCCCTACATTACAGTGTATCACCAGGGACATTCAAAACTCACCTTCAGTTTCAGCCGCACTTTCTGCCTCCCTGATCCTTCCCAAATAATGGTATATGTATCCCAGTATGGGCAATTGGGTAACCTTCTGGTGTATTAAAGAAAAATAATATATGCACAGGAAGGAGGATGTGAACTGTATGAGGTATAGCTATTGGGCACCATCACTACTACAGATAAAGCATCAACAACATCAAATCCTTTCCTGTCACTTTTGGGTTCCCAGCCAGGGATTCACTTGAGTCCTGTGTCAGATAATAAAGATTTTTTCGATATGGAAAATATTAAGTGTGTTGCCAGGGCTACAGAAAGATAGTTTCATGTAGCAACTTCCACGTAGCATGCACTCCTTTCCTCCTTCCTGTTTCCCAGCCTCAGTTCACATCACTGAGAGAGCAGAAAAAGACTGGAGCAAGTGGGAATTTGGGGTTTTGGGGCTTTGCTCCTACCACTACCAAGCAAGTGAGGAGAGCTTACAGGATGATGGTGAGGGAAATGGTGCAACTCAGGTGTGGGCTGGGCCCTCTCTTCCCTCCATCATAACTTGCAGAGAGCTGCTGCTTCAAGCAGGAGGTGCCCCCACTATTTCAGGCAAAGTTTATTCTACTGATGTACAAATTTCTGTAGGATTACTTTGCCTAAGTGGTAACGAATATTTTTGATTTGCTGGGTATACAGAGTAATTAGTCAGCTGTAAGAAACAGCTGGTTCCCAAAGTTCCAATATTAGCCCTTTCCACGATTTTGATTTAATTTCAAGGGCAGACTGTGGAGACCAAAGTTGTAGAAAGAAGATTTTTGTTATTGCTGTTGTTGGCTCACTTGTTTGTTTCACTTCTTTTGGAAACCCTTATTTGATGCCTATTCATAAATTATATTGCTATATTACGATATCTCATTATCCTTTATTAGCAGAACACTACTAAATTGAATTTGGAATTATATATCATGCCTTGCATATGGAACAGAGCAGCATATGGAGACTATGCCTACTGCAGTTTTCAATCATAAAAAAGCAGGAAATTATACAGGAAATAATACATATTTCAAAGACTCTCTGCCAAGTGCTTCTGTGCTGTATCCTGTAATTCAGTCATGTTCATCTTTACTGTGTCATTTAAAATTCATATAGTAGAAACATAGTCAGGTCATAATCCATACAGTGAAGAAGGAAAGCAAATTATTTTCCTGAACCTACTTAAAATAGAACAAGTCCCAATAGAGCTGGTTATGATGTCCCCAGCATCACACTAATCAAAATGGTTTCAGAGGGTATGTTCCAACCAGTAGGAACAGATTATTTGCTTAGCATCAAAGCATTCTGAGTAATTCAGTCTGACTGATAAAATATAAAGGTGGGAGTAATGCATCCTCTGTACTATCATGAATCTGATCAGGAATCTCTCCTTTAAAATAAGTGTTGTCTCAGTTAAAACATATGCAATTCTCAAAACTTCTCATTTAGAAGTGTTTACATGGTAACGATCATGATTAAAGCACAAAGGATTCTGGAAAGGAATAGGGTTATTTTCTTTGCAAAAAAGCATTTTTGCCAAACAACATAATTCAAATTTAAGCAAAATATTTCAGCTGTGTAGACATTTCAAGTAAGACAATTTTCTCTCATAATACAATTTTGTTGGTAATTTTAACACCTTAGAATTTAAATCCATTGTGTATAAAAAAACATATAATGACATCATAAAACTTCATGAGAAAAATAATTTTCTTCGCATGTCTCCTTTTTTGCACAGAGAGAATAAGTTTTTTACTAACTCTCAAAGAGAAAACACTTACTTTTAAGTCCAATATTGTCATAATAAACAAGGTAGCATAGATACTGGTTTCACTATGTCCTATTTCATCTAAATTCAGTAGCAGAGACAGAAGGGTGAAATAAATACAGAAAAAACCTCTCTGTAAATTAAAATTAGAAGCATCTTTATCCATAGTGACAAGATCTGGTTAATGAATATTGTCAGATCAAATTTTACTGTGCAATGGACTGTCCATCTATTTTTGGATAGATGGACTCATGGTGAAATCATGCAACACTATCACCTTTTTTCTGGGATGAGTAATTGGTGGCCTTTAGAATAAATGGTAGAGGTAAAAGAATATAAATACAAACAAAAGAAGTGCAACAAGAAGAAGATAACTCGTTGAGGTCTTCTTTGATACTGTGCTGAAAGAAAACCCAGAAAAGTGAGTACTCCCTTCCTGTACTAATGAATTCTTGAAGATTTTCTATTTTGGGACCCATCCTTCCCCTTTTCTCATGACAGTCATAGAGATGTTTCTTCTTGCAGAACCTCTTAAGGGCACCTCAGGGAGAAAGGGTTATCCTAATGGCTACAGGTCCTCTCCAGATGATTAGGCCGGGATTGGCACTCACTGCTCCCAGAGGGACAGTCCAAATGGCACATTCTTTTTTTACTCTCAAAACCCACAGTCCCAGCTCAGGAGTCTTCCATGCACAAACTTCATGTTTAGTTTAACTACTTGCCAAGTACATTAATTTAAAAGTTAAGTGCATTATAGGCATACCAGGATGGTAGTATTTCTTTTAATGTCTGTATGTAGTGAAGAAAAACTTGCCTTCCTGACTTACTCCAGGGGATCCTGCAATGTACTGCTCTGAAAAAGCGTGGAGAGTCTGTGCCACTTTGATGAGTTATCAGATTATTAACCTTTTTGTCCTTAGGGAGGAAAGTCACCAAGGTCTGCAGAAGAAAACTGTGGTTGAACAATGATGCAGCTCATGAAACTGAACTAGGTCCATACTGTGGAGTCATTTGGAATTTATTAGAACATATCATGCAAACACTATCACATGATAATGTGAGGATTTTATATGCAAGAACTCTAAAACACATGCCACCTCCTCTCACTGCTGTGTTCTTCTGAAGCTCTTGCACAATGAGGATGGCCTCCACTGCACTGCCTTCCCTCATAGAAATTAATTAATTAATCAGCACTTTCCTCCATTTCAGGTTTGGACTGTTTCCTTATGACAGTGGAACAAGTAATTTCTTCTCATAAGAGTAATTTTTTATTTGGGATTCTGAAAATGAAGGATCATAGAATTGCCACTGGCAATTGTTTCTTCAGCTAAAAATGTTTTTGTTTTTCTTTTTTAACTGGGCAAAGGGTCACGAGTTTCACAATGATGAAAGAATTAACAACTTTTTGGCAAGTGTCAGCTCTGCCTTCAGGAAAACACCCTGCCTCAGATAGTTTCATCCATTATGATAACAGAAGCAGACAGGGGTGTTTCCTTTTCTCTCAACAGCCAAAGGTATCTTGGAAGAAAAGAAAGTAAGAAAGCCAACATCAGTTTTACAATATAAAAGAAGGAACCGGAAAATGCCCAGCGATTTAGCCTATTGCACACTCTGCTCTTGTGAGCAGTGTTTTAGGGAGCTGTCTGATGCCCTCCTCTCTTCATGAAATCCACCAGCACCAGACCTCATAGAGAGCTTGGAAATACCACCCTCATGAGTACAGAAAAAGGGTCTTGCTTGAAAAACCTCTCATGCCACTTGAGCAGTTAAGATTAATAGTTAGAGTGTGGTGATGGGATGTTCTGAGATTTGGATCTTGATTTTAGGTCAGGGCATGATTTCTGGGCACTAACATGGGCTGCTATGCAGCTAAGGGACCCAGAAGTCACTGGCATTTGGAGGCAGAAGAAGCTGGAAGCTGTGCACCTTGAGGCACCTATCTACTGTGTCAAGGGACAGTATGTCCTTTTTCATTTGCACTGGACAGTGACAGCAGCTGTACACTTCATGCACACCACGTACAAGATGGAGAGGAAAAAGGAAACTCAAGGAAATGAAAAAAAAAATCGAGAGAATGAAGTTATAACACAACCTTTCTATGAAAAAAGTCTTTATTTTCATCTTCTCTATATAAGATGTTCTTTACTGAAGAGAAAAACTGAAAGGTTTCAATACTGATTTTGAGAATGATGAGACTGAGCAATCATATTCTAGACAAATATGAAAGTGCATCTGCAGTGTCCATGGCAAGATGATCACTAAACAAATGAGGTACTTCTAGAGCTAGATGAGGAGGATGCATTGTGTGAGATTCATCAACCTTTGCCTTTTTGTAAGCACAACCCTTATGGTGCATGGCTTGCATCTGCATGTACCATTTGAACCTTTGGCCTTCAAATATCACTGTTCATGCATTAGGCAGAAACAAGGAGAAAAAGTCCTGTAGTATGGGAAAAGTTACAAAACAGCATCTGCTTGTCAGAGGAGCCAAAAACAGTAATTTCAAGGGCAACATTTCCCTTGGTTTTATTCCATATAAATTTTTATTAATGAGTTCTGGGCAAGCAATTGCTGAGCTTTTGGTTTTGGATTAATTTTTCGGAAGAGGGTTGAGGTTAGCTTCCAGTTTATTCTCTCCTTAATTCATGGCATCAGATATATTTAGATTTAATTGGAATATCTATCCATTCCTACTGTATTCATTATGACTGAAGAAGCTACATGAATCGGTTTGCCAACATACCTGCAATCTTCCAGCACCCACTAAATAAGGAAAGGATATCCTCTAAAAGAGTTTTCTTCTGATGATTCGGCTATGTGTAGACAACATTTGGCTATATGTAAGTCAGCAAAGAGGAACCAATACATTTTACCACCCTGCTTCCCTACTATGAAGCTTAATATTTTGAAAAAAGTGCAAAACCACGTTTAGGGAGGATGAGTTTAGAGAGAGGCTAGGGAAGAAAACCACAGGGTTGGAATAGGCCTTAAAGACCATCCAATTCAACCATTGATGTAGCACCACCATAAATCATCCCCAAACCACATCCCCGAGTTCCATATCCACATGCCTCTTGAACACTTCCAGAGCCAGTGACTTCACCTCATCCTTGGGTGACTTATTTCAAGTCTTCTCTTTCAGTGAAAAAAAAAAAATTCTAATATCTAATTTGAACCTCCTCTGGTGCCAAGTGAGGCCATCTCTTCTCGTCCTTCCACTTGAGACATGGCAGTAAAGACCAGACCCCGCCTCACTGCAACCTCCTTTCAGGTAGTGTAGAGAGCAATGAGATCTAACCTGAGTCTCCTTAGTCTGCTCCAGACTAAAAACCCAGTTCCCCCAGACACTTCTCATAAGACCTGTTTTCTAGACTCTCCACCAGTTTTATTGCCCTTCTCTGAACACACTATAGCACCTCAGCATCCTGTTTAAATGAGGCGCCCAGAACTAGACACACTGCTTGAAGTGTGGCCTCACCACACCTCAAGTGCCAAATGCAGCAAGAGAATCACTTCTCTAGTCCTGCTGGTCACATAATTCTTTATCCAGGCCAAGATGCCATTGGTCTTCTTGGCCACCTGGGTGCATGCTGGCTCGTGTTCAGACAGTTTTCAACCAGTACCCCAGGTCCCTTTGTGCTGAACATCTCTTAAGCTACTATTCTCCAAGCCTGTAGCACTCCATGGGGTTGTTGTGACTCAAGTGCAGGACTCAGCACTTGTCCTCATTAATCCTCACACTTTTGTCCTCAGGCCATTGATCCAGACTGTCCTGACCCTCCTGCAGACCCCTGCTGCCCTCCAGCAAATCAGCTCTCCCACTCAACTTGATGATGTTTGCAAACTGACTGAGGGGGCACTCAATGCCTTCATCCAAAATATCAACATAGAAACTGAACAGGTCTGGGCCCTGTTGTTGTTGGGTCAGACACAACCACTAGCAGGACTGAATTTTCAAAAATTGATTTCTTTGTATTATAATTGAGCTTTCATTTGGAAATGTAGAAGAGTCCCTATATCATCTTTTCTTCATGGTCTCTCTGTAATACACCGTCTGTAATACACAGCTGTGGTACAAGAGACATTTTCTTTACATTATTGCAGCAGTAGCAGCCTCCATGCCGTAAAACACTTTCTGCCAATGAGGAATCACCCAACTCAATATCTTCATCTGGTTTTCATTTCCTTGGAGAAATAAGGAAACTCTTCGTGCACTTGACAATGCATGTGGCTAATCTTGCTTTCTATCTGAATTGGTAATAATTGTTAGAAACATTTTTTGAGAATGAAGAATTTTTATCAGCAGATAGGCTTTGCAATATCTTTAAGAAACATATGTTTTTTTAAGGTTCAGAAGGTGAAAACTCACTCTAAAGGAGTCAATTCTCATTCTGTAGGAGGAGAAGGATCTTTAGCTTATTATAGCTTTTATTTTCTATTTAATTTCCTAAATCTTATTTCAGGCTACCAGGTTATCAGATTTTATCTCTCATTTTAATATTCTAATTCTTATTTGCTTCCTCTGAGCTAATGTGGTTTCAGAAATCTCAGTGTTATTTCATGGCATAAATCTCTAGTTTTGCTTCATGTTTTGCATCAATAACAAAATATTTGTCCTGCTCCTTTTTTGCAAGTTATCACAAATAGAGATGAGTTAATCATTTAACACACTTTGATTCCTGTTTTCTTTTCATAGAGTGTGTAATCTCCCAACAATTACTTTTTTTGTTTGCATTTAGTATTCCTTTTAGTCAGCAAATGGCCATAGAAAAATTTTTAAGAGATATATGCCCAAACCATGTCCAAAATCTAGCAGTATTAGTTGTTAGCATTTTGTCTTTTAGAATATTTGGAATATTTGTGGAATAATGAAACNGTTTTCTTCTGATGATTCGGCTATGTGTAGACAACATTTGGCTATATGTAAGTCAGCAAAGAGGAACCAATACATTTTACCACCCTGCTTCCCTACTATGAAGCTTAATATTTTGAAAAAAGTGCAAAACCACGTTTAGGGAGGATGAGTTTAGAGAGAGGCTAGGGAAGAAAACCACAGGGTTGGAATAGGCCTTAAAGACCATCCAATTCAACCATTGATGTAGCACCACCATAAATCATCCCCAAACCACATCCCCGAGTTCCATATCCACATGCCTCTTGAACACTTCCAGAGCCAGTGACTTCACCTCATCCTTGGGTGACTTATTTCAAGTCTTCTCTTTCAGTGAAAAAAAAAAAATTCTAATATCTAATTTGAACCTCCTCTGGTGCCAAGTGAGGCCATCTCTTCTCGTCCTTCCACTTGAGACATGGCAGTAAAGACCAGACCCCGCCTCACTGCAACCTCCTTTCAGGTAGTGTAGAGAGCAATGAGATCTAACCTGAGTCTCCTTAGTCTGCTCCAGACTAAAAACCCAGTTCCCCCAGACACTTCTCATAAGACCTGTTTTCTAGACTCTCCACCAGTTTTATTGCCCTTCTCTGAACACACTATAGCACCTCAGCATCCTGTTTAAATGAGGCGCCCAGAACTAGACACACTGCTTGAAGTGTGGCCTCACCACACCTCAAGTGCCAAATGCAGCAAGAGAATCACTTCTCTAGTCCTGCTGGTCACATAATTCTTTATCCAGGCCAAGATGCCATTGGTCTTCTTGGCCACCTGGGTGCATGCTGGCTCGTGTTCAGACAGTTTTCAACCAGTACCCCAGGTCCCTTTGTGCTGAACATCTCTTAAGCTACTATTCTCCAAGCCTGTAGCACTCCATGGGGTTGTTGTGACTCAAGTGCAGGACTCAGCACTTGTCCTCATTAATCCTCACACTTTTGTCCTCAGGCCATTGATCCAGACTGTCCTGACCCTCCTGCAGACCCCTGCTGCCCTCCAGCAAATCAGCTCTCCCACTCAACTTGATGATGTTTGCAAACTGACTGAGGGGGCACTCAATGCCTTCATCCAAAATATCAACATAGAAACTGAACAGGTCTGGGCCCTGTTGTTGTTGGGTCAGACACAACCACTAGCAGGACTGAATTTTCAAAAATTGATTTCTTTGTATTATAATTGAGCTTTCATTTGGAAATGTAGAAGAGTCCCTATATCATCTTTTCTTCATGGTCTCTCTGTAATACACCGTCTGTAATACACAGCTGTGGTACAAGAGACATTTTCTTTACATTATTGCAGCAGTAGCAGCCTCCATGCCGTAAAACACTTTCTGCCAATGAGGAATCACCCAACTCAATATCTTCATCTGGTTTTCATTTCCTTGGAGAAATAAGGAAACTCTTCGTGCACTTGACAATGCATGTGGCTAATCTTGCTTTCTATCTGAATTGGTAATAATTGTTAGAAACATTTTTTGAGAATGAAGAATTTTTATCAGCAGATAGGCTTTGCAATATCTTTAAGAAACATATGTTTTTTTAAGGTTCAGAAGGTGAAAACTCACTCTAAAGGAGTCAATTCTCATTCTGTAGGAGGAGAAGGATCTTTAGCTTATTATAGCTTTTATTTTCTATTTAATTTCCTAAATCTTATTTCAGGCTACCAGGTTATCAGATTTTATCTCTCATTTTAATATTCTAATTCTTATTTGCTTCCTCTGAGCTAATGTGGTTTCAGAAATCTCAGTGTTATTTCATGGCATAAATCTCTAGTTTTGCTTCATGTTTTGCATCAATAACAAAATATTTGTCCTGCTCCTTTTTTGCAAGTTATCACAAATAGAGATGAGTTAATCATTTAACACACTTTGATTCCTGTTTTCTTTTCATAGAGTGTGTAATCTCCCAACAATTACTTTTTTTGTTTGCATTTAGTATTCCTTTTAGTCAGCAAATGGCCATAGAAAAATTTTTAAGAGATATATGCCCAAACCATGTCCAAAATCTAGCAGTATTAGTTGTTAGCATTTTGTCTTTTAGAATATTTGGAATATTTGTGGAATAATGAAACTGTTGTATTAATGCTTTAAAGACTCAAAAGCTGCTAATGCTACCACAAAACCACGTATTTCTAAGCCTCTACAAAGTTTTAGCCTGTGACCAGTGACAGGGTCTCAGCCAAATGCCCAGAATCAGCTCAGGAGCCAGCACAGTGCCAAGATTGCTCCCCATAGGTAATACAGATGAGTTCACCTTCTGAAGCAGAGCTTGGGCCCTGACTCTTCCATTTACCGCAAATGAACTGCTGGAGAAAAAGACTCAGCAGTAAGATGACACACTGGTGAAATACCAGAAGGGGTTTTTATGGAAGCATTCTTCTCCAAACTTTATTTCTGTATCTCCAACCCTCAGACCCGTAAAGATCTGTTCGGCGTGACTGTAGGGGACAATGCAGCAATCAGGGCACTTTGCCAAAATGACTTCTGAGACATGTTTACGTTTTATTTTCTGAAAAGACTGATAGAAGTTGGATAAGCCACTTCCTGCAGTCTGAGTGTCCAGCCTCTGAATGGGATTGCAGTGGGACTCACTGCTGAGGGATCTCCTTGGGAGCTCCACACTGACTGTGTAGGGCCAGTCCTAAGGCTCCCCTCCCCTTCCACTGAGACGAGGAGCTCTCTGGAGATGGACTCTGGATAAGTGACATTACTGTGAGGAGAATGGCACATACAATGCAATTTTTTTTTTCCTGATAATTTGGACACAAAAGGGAGTTTCAAGGGAAGAATCTCTGTTCTCTCATAAACCCACCATATGTCTGTTGCTATAACAGCCTGTCTGCCTCAGTCCACCACACACATAATCCCTGCAAACACAAAAGCCTGTAACTGGATAACTACCAGTCTGATGTCATTCATCTTCATCCTATTTGTCATCACAACACGATGCATGCTTTGGAGCTTAAGTCTCACATTACCACTGTTCCACAATTTTCTTTGAAATCATTATTTAAAATTGAATCTCTTACAGTCTATTTTTGAGGAGAAAACAAAGGGTTTTGTAAAGCAACCTCTACTCTTCTCCTTTTGAGGAGACTATTCTCCTTTTGTCTATTCTTCTATCCTTTTTAACTTCTCTGTCTTATCAGTCTGTAAGAAAAATGGCTGGTATTTTGGTAATTCTAGCTATTTTAAAAGAAAACACAACTGGCTGTGAAGTAAGATTTTAAAAAGGCTTTTTAATAGGTATTGAAATGTTTTATACTTAAGAATTTCCCTTTTAAAAATAAATTCTAATTTTCTCAAATAATTTCAAAGAAGACTTATTTTTTTCATCTGAGCAATTTTTTATTGTAGTCTGCATTAACATGTATTAATGAAAATGATTCAATAAAAGACTTAGGGATGTTAATCAAATATAGATATACATACTGGTACCTAAGTTTTTCCCATTATCTCTGTGGCTACTGGCAACATCTTTAAGTAGTATTGTCCACTCTTTATTGAATTTTAATAATTTTAATTCCTTGTATTTAATTTTCTAATCTCTCTGCTTTTTTATTTTTGCCTTTTTTTTTTCCCCCCAAGGGTGCATTTCTTCTTTTTTTTTTCCTTGACTCAAGCTTTCAGAAAAATAACTCAGTATTCCTTAGAATCCAAACTAGGAATGAGACTCAAATAAATTTCCAATATCTTCTTGGTGACTAAAAACAAGCAGGGAAAGATCTCAGGCTTGACTTTGCTCAGTAATAAAGACTGATTTACCGTGGGGAAAAAGAATGACTATTCCCTGTTGCTCTAGTTTCCACTCAAAATATTTCACTATTACTTATTTTCATTGAAAAAGTAAGAAATGCTCTTTTTTTGTTTCATTTTCTGTTGTTTTGTTTCAAGGAATCAGCGTCAACTGTAATTATTATATTCAATTCTTCACTTTATTCTGGTTTCTGGAGGGAAAAGGTGAAACTGTAAACACTTTTCAGCTGAATGTAGTTTCCTTTCCTTTTTATAATTATGCAAAGAGGAAAGTTTAGCCTGTGAGACAGCATACCACAGGGACTACAAAATAGTTTAAATAAAACACTAATTATACACTTATCTCTGTTAGAATAAGTTTTTCAGTGGGGGACGGGGAGATGTTACAGTCAGGAGGATTTGTCCTGGGATATCTTCATGTGAAGTAACCTGTTTAGGAGTTTAGTGGGGGTCTACAGACTGTTTGCTAATGCTTATAGGCCATTCTCAGATTTGTCATATTTTGGGAAGAAGGAGACACAAGCCGGTAGTAAGAGCACCTGAGTCCAGTCCTCCTGTTGCTGCGCAGTGCTTGAGCTGCTTAGACAGCCTAACCCTTGGTCTGACCCCAGTGGCAGACCCTGCATCAGGATCCTCCAGTCATCACAGGAGATCTTGTGATCATCATGACATACATGGCATAAAAATGCACGTTTCCACAAGCTATTCCTATTGAAAAAAAAAACAACAAAAGTTCATTATTGAACTAAAAACCTGTGGTTACGTTTCAGAAAAATCCTTTTTTCTTTGTGCAGTGCTGTCAGCTCTTGTTAGCCCTCAGCTGATCTCCTGTAACCATGATCAGGATCAACTTAGTGTTTATGTAAAGTAGAATGAGAGAAATTCATTTGTCTAGGGGTAAAAAACCACAACAATCAAAAATAAAAACAATCCAGGGCTGCACAAAGCACTGTATTAGTGGTTTAACAATTTTTCTGAATCAGCTGAACTTACTGAGATAGCAGACCTAAATTCAAAGCTTTGGTCTGAAGCAGGAAGACCAGGGACTGGCCCTGGCAGCACTGTCTCCCAGAAAAGTTGCCTGACTGCTGCTCTGTAGGATTTCAGAGGTACTACCACTATTACTCAATAGTTCTGTGAGTGATTTCCAGATTTTAAGTCATTCCAAAATCAAAGCATATTGGAAAAATATTGATAGAATTGATGACTATTTATTTATGACTTATGGACTTTAGCAAGACTCTGACCCTCAGCACCCTCTAGTTGGAGCTACAAATGAAAAATATATAACCTGTCTCAGCAGGCTTTGCTACTGTGCAGTAGGGTTGCCTGCAGGTCTATGACAAGTAACTAAATAAGAGATGTCAGTAACTAGAAGAAGTGGCAAAAGTAGAGATTTATGGAAGGTCTGGGGACCAGGAAAGAATGGGAAGTGACAAAAGAAAGGCAGCAGATAAGAGAATATTTTTATAATTTTTATTATTTTAATTTCACTGGAAATGCTTCCATAGTAAATTTTAATTCACAGATAATTTGGAAAAAAACCCCAGAATTCTTTGTTTGATGTTGAATTTATTCACTTTCTAAACATTTAACATCCAGCTATAATTAATGGTTTTTGAGACTGGATTTTATCTGTTTGTTTTTCTGAGGCTGACACTGTTTCCAAGCCAAAACAACACACCAGGAAGCTTCCTCATGCTGAGAATTCTGTTGGAGAAATTCCATGTACTGAAGGTTTGTTTTACTGATGTACCAGTTGTACTTTGGAGTTCTAACAGGTTTGTTTAGGGCTGGTTTAGTGTTATCACTGCTCTTTCCCTTGCACCATTAGTCTGACAAAAATCTGTGAGGTGTTGGATATACTTTTTCTAAAACCATTTACCAAAGTTGCAGTAGACAACTGAGCATTGTCCACAGATTTTGGGTGAACAGCTATGCAGCCAGTTGTTCCTTCTAATTTCAGCATCTCAGAAGGGGCAGGGAGGAACTTGGTTATGGTGTTACAGAAGAAGAAATCAGTTGCCACAGCCTCAGAGGCCTCTGAGGAAGAGATGTTGACATCCGTGTTTCTGGCAGTAAGGGCTGGGCTGCAGAATCTGGCATATGTTGTAGGTTTTTATTTTCATGAATTTGCAGGGTAACATCAGCCTCACACTGATAGAGAAACTGGTGAATGGAATTTGTCTGTGTATTTCTTTCCTTTGTGAATTTCCAGTACCACTTCTGCTCACAAAGCCTGTGGGTTTCCTTTCATTGCTGGAATAGCAAGTATTTCACAGTATCAAGGTCAATGTGCTCGAAGATGCCATTTTTAAACTCCTCTGCCTCCAAAAATCTGTGTTGTAGAAAGAAAATTTCTTTCTACATTTTTTTTTTTATTTCAAGGGATATAGCGTTTATCATAGATGTTGTACAAGTATATTACAATACATCAACATTGAATAAAAAATTGTGCACCAAAATTTTTCATTAAAATCAAAACAAAACAAAAAAAACTTAAAGAGGGAATAGCACAGGTAATCCAAGAATACATACAGGGGTGCTAACATTTCACAGACACAACTATGCAGCTGCATGTAGGTTTTTGGATTTTAGGTCTATTTGTTATCATTCTCTTGCTTCTAGAAATTGGGCAACTGCTTCCACTGAAGTTTCACAGCATAGCATGTCTAGCTGTGTGTCTCTGATTCTTAGTACCAGATCAGTGAAAAAAGCATGTTTCTGAGAATCTGAAATATGTTGCTGTGTGCATATATTTTAGAGAGCTATTCATGACCTGGAACTTCTACTTATGCCTAAAGTGTCTGTTCCCCTAGAAGATCCATCAAAAGTTGTCACTGGATTAAGTTTTTAACTGGTGTTGCAGCTTTGGGGGCCTAACTACCTTCAAGTTCCACCAGAGCAGGTGTCCAAAAATTGTGCACAAAATTTAAAGAATCACAATAAATAAAGCTTAGAGGAGACTTGAAAGACCATCTGTCCCTACTAAAACATCACAGGAGTCCTGAGACTCTACAGCAGGTAAATCTCTGATCTTCCCCATTATCAAGTGCTTGCATTTCAAAAGCAAACGCTGTAGTCCCCATCCTGCCCAAACTCCCTCCTCTGCTGTAGTAACAGAGAAATTGTGTAGGGAATTCTTGTGAAACAACTATAAACTACACTCAAAATACTGTTTCTTTACTTCTTTTATAAGCAAGTGAGGCTAAGTTGCAAGTATGGCCTGATATAGAACAGCCACACAGTGAGTATTGCCTTTGTGTGTTTTGCCTGACAACTTTGCTACGACCTTGCAAACTAAGGCACCCATCTGTCATTTATAATTCGTGTATCACCATCAATTTATAGAGGACTCAGCAGTTTGCCCTATGTCTCTTGCTAGAAAGAAATGACAAACACAGCAAAATCCCTCGTGAATTTTTTTCAGTAGAATTGTTACTGAAGACAATGATACTATTAGTTACTATTTGTAAGCCATTAGTCAGACGTTCAAGGAAGACAATTTTCTTCTCTGCAACTTATTTGAAATCAAAGCAGACTTCTTGTACTTCTCTAACGAATAATTTCTTTCCCCCAGGATGGGATAGGATGGTTGATGTGGTAGAATATCTCAGTGAGTGATTGGTTACCAATGGGCATCTGGCATTCTTAGTGAAATTTTCTGAACAATATTTTAAAAGTCCCAACACATGAAGGAGCTGTCAGTAATTTTAGAAATCTGTCATTAAATTTTCTAATTAAAGAGAACTGCAGAGGCGGTAAGGACTACTTTTTCTTCTTGTTTCTTTGCTATTTATTTGTATGTCTTTTAAAAGTATTTGTGTGTACTGCAGCTCTGAAATTTTTATTTCCCAACTAAACTATCTATCAATGTTGGAAAATAGCAGTTTACAATTAAATCTGTCTTTAGTATTTCACAGGATCAATGAGGACAAATCTTGTCTCTGCTTTAAATTTGGTTCACTTTTCTAGGGACAAAACGGGTAGAAATAACAAGAGCCTTAGAAAGCCTGTCACGGGTTGACCCCGACATGACAGACAGTCGCCTGGTCGAATCGCGTTTCTCTCAATGTTATCTATAAAATCCCGCGGAAGGCGGGAGTGGGGACTTTCTTCCGATCCAGGGGTGGTGGCCAGGGCGCCACGGTCCCACTGGGGCCCCCGCCGGGCCGGGCTGTGCCGGGCCGGGTGTCGCTGCCTTTGTCCCTTCCCGAGGCACAGCCCGGACTCTGCTGGGGCTCTGGGGGGGGCGGCCCTCAGGCTCCCTCCGGCGCGGCCTCTCCGGGACGGGGTTTTTCCCCTCCCGGGACAGCGGGGCACTGACGGAGCCTGCAGTTCGCAGCAGCCAGCACACACTGCACGTCGAACTGAAGAAACAGCCCTACATCCAGCGGCGAAGCGGGACGGTAACATTTTCCACCATGATGATTCCAAAGCCAGAGAGAGAAAGAGAAAACCTCGTCATGTGAGACGGAGCCAAGATGGCCACGGGAGGAAAAAGGGCGGTGCCGCGGCTTCCTCGCGGGCAGCTTAAAAGACTCCTTGCCTTGCTGTGGTATGAATATTGTAATATCCCAGACTGTTTGTCTCTTTAATCCAGTTAAAACTCATGGGGGATGGACAATTTTAATGGATGTGTGGCTTGTAAAGGTTGTGAAGAAAATGCCCAATGTCAGGTTTATCAGAAAGCAGAGGCTTATAAACTTGGTGGCAAAAGAGAAAAAAAGCCTTAGAATTTCAAGCCATAATTACTTATCCGACAGAATAATACCCCCATGGGCTGGCCCATGTTCTAAAGTTGAAGGAACCGTGAGAGGGTTTTATGGAAAAAAAAGAGACTTTACATTACTGCAGATGGTTTTTGCTGCAGGAGGTGGCAGTTTGGAGAACCACGTAAAGCAGGAAGAAACCCTTTTCCTTTCTTGAGAACTGCACATGGATTGAGGGAGAGGAGAAGGAGGGAGAGGAAGAAGAGGAGAAGTTCTGGCTGTGTGTTCTGATTGTTTTTTTCTTTCCTTTTTTTTCCTTAGGTCTGTTAATAAACTTTATCATAGCATATAAGTTGTGTGCCTGCTTCGCTGTCTCCTAATGGTTTATCTCACAGGAAAGAAATCAGGGAACAGTGCATAAATTGACCATAAAACCACTACAAGCCTAAACCCTTCTCAATGGTCCTTTGGACAGGATGGAATACAGAAGAAAAGAAGGATAAAAGAAAACAGGAAGGAAAAAAAGAGACAAAAGAAAACTGATTTCCCATTGCCCAGCAGATCAGTGGCAGATCCAAGAAGTAAATGCACATCACCTAGTTCTTATTATATTGTTTCATGTAATAATTGAGGTGACCAACTTAAGCCAAAGTGTACTTTCTCCTCCAAGACAAGTGAGTAGAATTTACTTGGCTAAAACCATACCTGTCCATGAAAACTGTGTTCAACATCCTGCCTAATATGTGTTCCCAATTAATTTACAACTTGTGTTCCACAACCAAGTTTGCAAAGATTTAGCCAGAGGACACTCAAGCAGACACTTCTGATTCAATGTGAGAATAAAGGCACTGCCACTTTCAAAAGTCTTGCCAACAGGTGGGGTTTTTTCAGTAGTAAAAGGCTGCTTGGAGATTGTTCCTGGACTATAATGGCATTCTTGAGAACATTTATTAGGACATGCTTGAGTCTCCCTCGCACCAGATTTCATCCCTTAAAACATTTACTTCTAAAGCTGGATCAAGGGGGAGATCAGATTTAAGCAGCAAAACCAAAAGGCAATGAAATAATGTTCTTCTGAATGAAACCACAAAATTATGTCAGGTCATTAAATTTTGTAAACGTTTTACCCTTTCTTGAGGTTTCATTTGTGAGATATAAATTCTATGCAAATTTCAAGAAGAAAATGAATCTGCTGAATATTTTAACACCTTCCCACATGCTCTCGAAGAACATTACAACTTCACTGGAAATTTCCATTATGAAGACATACAGTATAAAACTTCTTGTGCAAGAAAAGACCAGTACATCTCTTTACAGACACTTTTCAACTTCACACTGGAAAAGAAATTGGCTACAGCACATATCTGAGACACAAGGATGAATAAGCAATTGAAATCCAACTAGCTGTACAGGCAAAACCTGAAAAACAAGAATTGTTGTGAGCCCCCACTGACCCCCCAAGCAATCCAATAGAGAACCCCCAAGCCCCCAGTGCAGATGTGTGTTCAGGCACCCACATGAGGAATGGCTGGCTGAGAATGCTGTGTGGGGCAGCATCACAGAGGCTGGAGATGCTCTGGTGCTGCTCTGTGGGCCACCACTGAAGGAGCAGGGAGTGCCACCTGCAGAGCCCAGGCTGCTGGCATTGATGTTATTGCCAATGAGACACTGAAGCCTCTCTACACAAGCAAACCATATAAAAATATTATCATTGTCTCTAGAGTCCCATCAAAACAGCTGGGGGGGAACTAGAATATTCCAAATATTTATCTGAAAATAAGGGACAGTTGAATAAAAAATTTAATTTTCCTTACTAATAACAATTAAAACCTGGGTGGTGGTGGTTTTAATTTTGTAAAGCTTATTAAATATGTCCAGGCCTGTTCTTCACTTTCATAAATAGGCATTAAAGATGTTTAAAATCCGGATTCTTCTTTATTCTTCTGAAGTGGACTGTTGCGTCTGTGACTAGAAAGGAATGTCAGGGAAAAGGCTGTGATGTGGTCCCAAATTTAAATTTAATACAGTAGAAATACACATGGGGATGCTGCTCTTTAATTTGATATACAAGTTTCCACTACAGAAATCAGTTTTACAATTTTTAGAAGTGTTCCTGCAGATTTTTCTAAGAGTCCATAAAAATTATTTAGAAGGAAAACACAGTTCAAAGGGAATGTCACAACCAGGCAAGAAAAGATGAAAAGTGACAGACACTCCATATTGCTATGGCTGCATACTGAAAACAGTCACAGAAGTAAAGTTTTCCACATAAATTATTCTAAAACCACCTTGCTTTATCTAGTTTATAATTAAAATGTGTTTCCACACCTCTGGAAAACTCAGTATAGGAATAGCCTGCAGAAGGAAGGATAACTGCATATAAAGTAATTGTAGCTATATATGTGTGTCTTTTATCTTGACAGATTCTAAATGGCTTTGCAAATAAAAAAAAAAAAAAAAGGAAATGTTCAATATTAATTGTCAAATAAATTTGAGTGTAAAATTAGATGAGCTAAATCCAATTTATTACAATAGAATATATCCACAACACACTAACTCTTGTAAAGAAAATCCTTGTTGATAATTATAAATGGTCTGGTTCTGAACTTTATACAGGACATGAAAAATACACCACATCCAGATCCAAGCAACACTGTTTCCTGAAAACTAAATAGGATTAATTCTCTGTTCAAATTCCCACTGAGAAAGGAGGGATTCTTAATGTCCTGTTCTTTCTAGATAAATTTTGCTTGATTGGTAGCTCTTTACCCTTAGTTGCTATTGGTTTCCATGCAGTGTTGTGTACCACATTTTCACAAATACTTTCTTATAAAGCGCTTTGTCTTCATGTCTCTCCTCTAGAAATACTTTCCATTTTTCATAGCAAAAATTGTATTTGGGTAACCACCTTTAAAGCTCTGCAGTGGCAAGACTTCCTACTCATAGACTGCACAAGTTCAGCCTGTCCCTGGTATTTCACACCACAATAAATTTGGAAACAATTGCTTAATATACGCTTTTTTTTTTTTTTGCCTAAACTGCCTGCAACAGTGCAGATTTGTTTCCAGCTTGTCTTTCATAGTCATCCCTGGCTTCTTTGATCCTTTCCCTATGAGCTGTCCTCTGCCTTACCTTCTCTCTGTCATGGTGAAGCTGCCATTTAACACAGGCTTTTCTGAACCATACTGTGGAGCATCAGAGAATCAAGCTCCAAGTGATTAGGCAGAAAAGGCTGTCACATTCTCAGACCTTAGTGTCATCTATTTTGCCGTGTATTCCACTTGCACTGAGCAAAGATGCTGAATGATTACACCTCAATAAGAGCAGCTAATTAAATATTTACTTGGGAGACAGCTTGCAGACACTACAATTCACGTCCATGAAGAAGATTTGATTTCACATATCTGTCAAGTGTATTTTTATCTCAACGTACAGTGGACATAAACATAAAATCCCCACACAGCAAGAAAAGATTACATGTGTGCATCCAAAAAGTAGTGGATTTTTCTGATGTTTCTGAGACTTTAGGCACTTATTTTATTATACCTTCAAAGACAGCATGTGCATGTATTTTCATTTGAAATGTTACCATTCCAAAAAAACTGCTAGTCAAAAGATATTCACTGTGTTGCCCTCTCATACTGTTTGAAATCAGCACTCAATTCACAGTGCAGTATGTAATCATAGTAGGATATGACACAAGAACAGCGCAGAAGGAAATATTTATGATGGTTTTGAAGGTTAGTAAGTTCCTCAGAAATTCAGACAAGAATCCAAACTGTCTGCCCTTAACTGAATATCTTTAGTAAAATCCTAAACCTACTATCTCTGCCTCTGAATATAGCAGCAGCATCAAAGTACTTTTTAGATAGAAATCTTGGCAGAATATTATTCTAAGAAAGCTGGGACTAAATACGCAGAGTGTAAATTATGTCCACTAAGGCCCCTTTCAGGTCATGGTCACAAAGGCATTCTGTTTTCCAGAAGAAAAAAATAAATAGAACCTCCACCAGTGTTTTATTTGTAAAAATATAAAGGGTTAATTTCAGTTTTTGAAGAAAAATTTCTTATAGCTATCTTTTCATCAACACAAGTGCAGTTTTAAGAAAACAGAAATCCAGGAAATAGTTTCTACAATGGACCACCATTGTGCCCTGCTCTGCAAAAACAGGGCTTTTGTGGGAAATGGCAACTTTATAGCTTCCCTTGCCCTAAGGTGATTATTCACCTGGCAAAACCATCTCTGTATAAATATGATCTCTGATTCAGTGTTGCATGAAGTCAGTGACCATGCTATACTTTGGATTGTCTGTTGACCTCCTTATCTGACCAGTGATGAAGTGTTCCAAATTCAAACTGCAAGTTTAGTTTAGAGGTTTCAGTTTGCAAGGTGGAAAGCAAACCAGCAACTCAGAAAATCTAAGTTAATAAACACTGTGAAGTAGTGGATATGTAAGATAGAAAGCCAACATTTCTTTAACTTATAGCTAGTTTCATACATACCAATAATTTTGAAGCTTTCATAACACCAGACAATTTACAAATACTCGTTCAAAATTTACTATTCATGGTTTCAATCTAAGTGTATTATTCAGATTAGATGCTATAATGTACAATTTTAGAGTTGCCTCTGAAGCAGTTTATGATTCTGCAGTCTGAACAGTTTATTGGTTTATGCTTCTTAACATCTTGTTTTCATCATATTTAGATGACAATGTCCCATTCTTTACCCAGTTATTGGCTGAGATGAGGAGTGAAAATGAAGAGGCTGTGAAAGAATCATCTTATGTGGAGTTTGCTAAAGGCACTTATGACACTGGTTTATAGCAAGCAGAAAATTGTGGAGTTGAAGGTCTTGAGGAGAGTGAATAAGGCTGGAGCAGTGCACTGACCTGGACTTCAGGTAGACTTTAAATGGATCAGGGAGCTGTTAAGTGTGATCCCATGGGAAGCAGATCAGAGGAGAGGAGTTGCTCTGGAAAGCTGGTAGTCCTCTAAGGAAAGACTATGTCTGAGGACAAAAATGATTCATTCCAATACTCAGGAAAACAAATAGGCATATCAGCAAACTGGTGTGGCTAAGCAGGGAGTTGGTGGTGGAACAGCATGAGGAAAGGGGAAGCAGGCTACAAAGGAGGACTTCAGAAACATTTCCCAGACATACAGAAGTGCTGTCCACAAAGCTAATGCTCAGCTGGAGGTGATGTTCACAGGGGACAGAAAGAGAAACCAGATGAGCTAATTCCAATAGGAAAAGGCCATTTAGGTGGGACTGTGGCTGAACAGAATGATTTAGTGATGGTGAACACAGATTAGTTGAGGTAATCAATGCCTTCTCTGCCTCAGCCTTCATCACAAGGTCCCTGCTTCTCAAAGGGGCTCAAAAGAGAGGAAACAAACTGGCTGTGGCTGAGTGAAGCATTGCTTGAGAGAAATTACAGAACGGCTGTGTCTGGAAGAAAACACTGAAGATGGCATAGCCCAACCTCCCTGCTCAAAGCAGAGTCACCTACACCAGGTTGCTCAGAACTGTGTCCAGTCAGGTTTTCAGTATCTCCAAGAACAGATATTCCACGACCTGTCTGTACAACTTGTTTCAGTGTTTGACCAACCTCACCTCCACCCAAGAAAAAAAGTGGGGTTTTATTTATGTTTAAAGGAAATTTCCTGTATTTCAGTTTGTGCCTGTTGTCTTTTATGCTATCACTGAACATCACAGAGCAAATCCTGGCTCCATCTCCTTTACTTCCTCCCATCAGGTATTTATACACTTTAGTAAAAACACAGAAGATCTTAGAGTACATCCCTGTGAGCATGAAGGTGAAGGTGATCAGAAATGGAGAGAAGTGATTTATCAAGTGCAAATCATGCCTGACCAAACTGTTTGCCTTCTGCAGTAAAATAGACAACCTCAATGCCTTTTGTAATAAAATGAGTGGATTTGTGGATAAGTAAAGAGCACTGGACATAATTTAGCTTGTCTTCAGCAATATTTTCTACACTGTTTTCCACAAAATTCTTGTACCCATATAAAGAAGTTTTTGGTCTGAATGGATGGATGAGAAAATGAGTAAAGACATGGTTGAATGGTCAGAGGGCAGTAGTTATATACCTTGCCTGGAGGCCAGTAGCAAGGGGAGTACCACAAGAGTCTGTCCTGGGACCTGCCTTGTTTAACACAGCTATCAATGAGCTAGAGGAGCTTACAGACTCCTTGTTCATCATCTTTGTTCCTGACTCCAAACTGGGACTTGGGGGCAGGTCCTATCCTTAAGCACTGGGCTGCCATCCAGAGTAATTTAAAGTGACTGGGGAAGTGGTACAGCGATACCCTAACAAAATTCAACAAGAACAAAAGAAAAAAATCTGTATCTAGGGCAGATGAGCCCCTCCAAATGACACAGGCTGGGGATCAGCTGTTTGGGAAGCAGGTCTGTGGGAAAGGCCCTAGGCTTTTTGGGGGCAGCAAGCTGGCCATTGGACAGAAGTGTGCCCCAGAAGCAGAAACAGCCAGGGGCATCCTGGGCTGCATGAGCAGGAGCAGACCTAGAGTGATTATTGCCTCTGCTCAACACTCACTGGAGCACACCTGCATACTGCCTCAGCTTTCAGCCCACAGTGCAAGGAAGGCATTTGGGAATTGGAGACTGTTGAGCAGAAACCACCACTGTGGTGGGAGCTGGAGCATTTGTGCTGTGAGGAGAAATTGTGAGAGCCAGATATTCTCACCTTGGAGCAGAGATATCTTTGGAAGTACCTAGCAGCAGCTGCAGTGCCTGACAAGGAGCTCACACGGGGGACAGAGTTGGGATCATCACACTGGTAGAAGGGTAAGAGGCAACTGACATAAATAGAAAGTAGAGAGGGTCACAGTGGATCTAAGGAGAGCTGTTTCCTCGTGAACACAGTCAGGCAGTGGCACAGGTTGCCTGAGGAGGTTGTGCAGTTTCTGTCCTTGGAGGTTTCCAATCCCTGAATGGATGTAGACCCGAGCTGTCTGGTCTGACCTCAGAGCTGTCCCTGCTGTGAGCTGAAGGTTGAACCAAAGAACTCCTGAGGTCCCTCCCAGTCTGAACAATCCTCTGATCCTCTGATATGAGGTAAACAAAAGTTTCTTATCATTTAGCAGAATGGGTCAAGTACAGTTATGGCAATAATTGCTTCATGACTTCATCTGTGGCTTTCAGACATTGTTCCTTGTCATTAGAGTTTCTGACTTGTTTTTCTTGTTTCACAGTCATCCAGAGATCAAGACAGACTCAGAAAGTCATTACAGATTGTAAAAATAATAACTTTCTATGCTACAAAAACTCACTGTGTGGCAAAGACACTTTCAAGAGAGTACACTACTTAACTCGGTTCTTTACTCCGCTGAACATGTTCACTAGATCCTGAGAATGGAGCTTTGAAAACATAATTTGGAGTTCTACTTATTTAATTAGGGTGACACGCATTTGAGTTAATTTGGTTTGACTTGATTCCTGGCAGACTGATGTATCACAGTTGTCATTTGTACTAAAGGTGGCAGTCTGTCTTCTCCTTCTCACGTGACTTTATTACTCGGTACAACAGAATTTGATTAGTCACTGAAAAGAAGTACAATTAGTTCACAGAGAAATAAATAAAATCACATATAAATAATATTAGTAAAAAAACATATCCCCATATTTTAAACAACAGAACTTCAAGCACCCTTAGGGAAATATGTATGGACCAAGTCACAGGTAGAGCGTCAAGCAGTGTCCAGCTAAAGCTTTTCTTCTCATACACCAACGCAGTAACGTTTTGTTCATTGTTGCCTTTCAAGGATGAAACAGATGAAAATAGCACAAGACTACATTTATGTAACACCATGTCTTCTGAACATTGTCATCTTGTTCTCCAAAATTCTAAACTTTAATACTGACACGCACATGCGGATTGTGGGCACAGTGATTCATCGGTGCAAGAATGAAGACTGAATCATCCCAAAATGATCATGGAGGAGGTGGATATGGTGGTACAGGAGGGCACACCAGAGGCAGCATGCTGCACCATCTGAAAAACATGTGCAGGAATGATTGAAGTGTTCTCAGATGAAGTCTCTGAGTATTAAAATAGAGCAATGTGATTTCTCTATAAATCTATGTAGAAAAATATAGTCTACAAATAAAACCAAATTTTCAGTACAGAAAAGGCATCAGCATCTGGGATTATTCTTACATTTCTACTTTCTCAACTGATGTTGGTTTTAAATAAGAGTGTAAGTGTTGGAGTGTCACTGGTGATGTCCAGCAGCCTTACTTTGCACCATGCACCATGAATGCTGTCATCTTGCTGCCCTCTGTTGTAACTAACAGTGACCTTACAGTATCATATCCAGAGAAGCCTGATGAAGAAATAATTTTCAGCTGCACGTACCTCCTACATCCGTCAGGCCCTAGAAAGGAGCAGTAATGCAGGGAGTCTGGTCTCATGACCTGCTGTTGGTATGGGTTCATTTAACTTGACTGCTTGCATTACTGGATGTTTGTTTCTTATTTCCATTTTATCTCTCTGTAAAAGTGCCTTAAAACTGACAGATGTAGTAAATACCAGTGCATTTATTCCTCCTCCATAAGCATATTTCCTATTTTCATCACTTCTGATGGTTCAGGTTAACTTCTGTGATACAGAATTAAGATAGAGATACAAAATTAATACACACAATCAAGTGTGTAATAACACAGTATTTTGAATGAGAAATATTACTTGTCATTTTGCCTTTTTTCTTTTTAATTAAGCAGATTAAAATACACTATTTAATTATTTTTTCTATGGTTTCTCAAGATACTGGCATAAAAGTCCTCAAATATACCCCACTCTAGAGAAGCTCCAAAAATATTGCTTTCTCTAACAAAAGAAGATAAAACAAAATCTGGCTAATTCTAGTTATAGCAATGAGTCTCTCCCTAGAATAATGTTTTGATGCTTCCTGACAGAATTCTTATTCTTTTTTTATTACAATGATTTATGAAATAAAATAATCTCTAATTCTATGCCACTATTGAGCAACCAGGAATTTACATTCCTTGTGGAAACAGCTGTACCTGGTTTTGATCCTGTCAATTTTTCTGGAGTGAGATGTGAAACAGAAAATGTTTCAGGAAATGTAATTGTCTTACATGAAATGATACCCTGCCATAATATTCAGCACCATGTTATTTAGGCAACAAGGAACACATTCAGGCCACTTTTAATGAGCGACCATAGTCCAGACAACTAAGAGCAATTAAAGGGAACCTGCAACAGCATTTCATTCAAAGGCCTGAGGCAGTAACTGAAGATTTTACATAACTTTTCTCATTGAAAGTGAGGGATAAAAGCATCTCAGGAAGGCAACCAATAAACTAATGGGTAAACATGGTTGGTTTGGTGAAATTATTTTAATTCATTTTTCATTCTTTACAAGCCTGTAACAGACTCTAAATCTCCATCTGATTCTGTTTTGACTCTGTTCATAGCCTCTATGACTGGGTGTTTTCCCTCCTCTAACATTTTTTCAGAACTGCACTGTTGAGAAATTTTTGCAGGAGAATGAACACTGGGATGCACAACCCAGCTTTCCCAGCCTTGAATCAAGTTGAATAGAGGATATGCTATCTTTGATAACACCGCGGAGGAGAGAAAAAGAAACAACCCAAGGATGAGAAAGGAGGATGTATTGACTGCAGCACAAAAGAAATATAGTTTAGGAATCACTGAGACAATAGGGTAGTTCAGCAATATGAAAGAAGCATAGTTTAGGAACTGCTGAAACAATAATTCAGTTCAAAAAGGATTGATACATTATGCTGAACAAAAGGATGAGAAATGCTGAAAGATGGAGAATAGCAGCCACAGCAAGTGTCCAATCAGAAGTTTAGATGCAACGTGCTATCAGTAGTAAGCATCCAATCATTAAACTTATTTTTGGCCAGACGATGTTCAAATCATCACGTATTCAGAACTGAAAAAGCTATATAAGTGTATATTTTGCTCATAATAAATGGCTTCACATGATCATATTGATCGTTGAGTGATGTCCTGTTCTTTTGCCTCCGCACTGCACTGCAGCAAAGAACATAGCAAATCAAATGTTTTTCCAAATATTTTTGTCAGAAAATACTGTTTCATGTATACAGAAATATTGTTTAAACTTCTCAAAGGAAATTTGAAGGTCAGAAGGATATCCCAGTGTAACTAAAATGGCAAAGTCAGTGATGAAGTGATGCCTCCATCAAAGTCCCTGCTCCAATCCTAACTTGCAGTCAGGACTGAAATTTCATAGTCCAACATATTAGACAAGTATATGCAAGGCTTCTAAAGTGAAGTTGTATTCTGGTGTCTCTCCTTGTACAAGTTCAGTTTAATTCAGTCACAGAAACAGGCAACAGATTTTAGAGCAATAGCTGAATTTTCTGGGCAGCAGTAACTTTGATTAGTGAGAGCATCTGAAAGAGTCCATGCAGCCCAGCCTGAAAGCATTTCCACAGAGCTTGGCTTGGGCTTGACCACTGCTTATCTGCCTCATCCTGTCCCACTTATGACAGATACGGTTCTCATGGAGTATCTTAAACATACTTCACAACATATCAGTAAAGAAAAAAAAATATTCAAGATTTAAAAAGATTTAATCAGCCTCTCATCTAGATGTTCATGGTTTTGTTTCTTACCTAAATGGGGAGATCCAAGACATGAAGAATCAGTAATATGGGAAAACCAGCAAATAAATTCACCTTTAAAGAAACAAATGTAAAAGAACAGAGGTTGTCCTAATAAGGATATTTTAAAGGAAACTGTTTATTTATTTTTATTGCATGAATCCTGCCCTTTGTTGTCTCTATTAAAGGGCAACGTCAGTGTACTCATAACCGCATGGTGTTGAGAGAAGGGCATGGGGGAACCAAAGGAAATGAAATGCTCATCTGAGTCATGCATGACCTTTGTCTTTCAGAATTAGAAAGACATTTTTATCTAATCTCTCAGATACTTTAAAGGGCTTACAAAAACATTGCTTACAGAGTCAGAGCTTTAAAGAAGCTTGCATTAGTTAGAAACCCCATACATTATTTAGTCAGTGAATGCTATTTATAATAGTTCAGCTATCATCACATTTATAGAGCTTTCCAGTCATGAATTTGTGATATACTGTCTCTCTGCCCAAGTACAATGGCTAGATAAATGAGGCCAAAACCAATGAAAACAAAATGCTACCACAGAAGTTTGGTACCTTGAAATCAGTAACAAATTGCCTGTTCACTTGATTTCACTGGGACAAGGATTTCAAGAAGAAATATCACCACAGAGTAAAAAATCCATCAAGTACCAATTGAAAATGCACATTAATCATTTCTATTTGTGAGAGCAATAGTTACTGATCCATTCATTTGGGCATTTCTACAACGTATTAAAATGAATACCATGCAATGTTTCAGAAAGGCAGTAAAATAGAACCAAAGAGCTTAGTCTGAATCTGATAATTTTAAGCACAACTCATTCATCCTACTCCTTGCTACGTAATAACAGCATGGCTAGACAGTCATTCCTTCTCTCTTTCCCCATCTGCATGGCTGCTGTATTTACCCTATGAAGGGCCAGACTGTTGAATACACACAGATTAGGTTAAATAGTCAGAAAATTGTTCCAGTGATTATCTGGCTTCTCAGATGTCAAAATTATTCCAAAGATTCAACAGCTGCTTCATGTTTACCAGTTACAGCTAGACTGGTCAGTGGAAAGAAAGACTGTATTTGATTTTTTTTTTTTAATTGTGGTACATTACACTCAAATAAAAAGCCAAGCAAAAACCTTAGCTGAAATAGTGAAGTCAAGAACTGAAGGTCTTATTCTCTAACCTGACATTTAAATCAAGTGTATGGAAAAACCTAAAACATGCAAACATAAATATAGGACTCAGCCATTGGTTTTGGAGCAAACCTAATTTCCAGAGATGCCCTAACTTTCTTAGTTGTGGAGAGAAAAATCAGTTAATGGAAACTGGGCTGATCCAGGGGAGCACAGTTGTCAACATTAAGTTGCTCTCCTTCTGCTTTACTTCTCCCTAGTGCATTGGTTTCAAGTTACTTTGTGCATCTCATGGCCATCTTCCTTCCTTCCTTCCTTCCTTCCTTCCTTCCTTCCTTCCTTCCTTCCTTCCTTCCTTCCGAATATCTCTAGGTTTTGGGTCAGTCTGCTTAATTTTCTCACATGTCCAACTGTCAGGAAGAGGCAGGAGCATTTTACTGTGGTCAGACAAATTAAAGACAACCTTGTTCACTCTGAGCAAAGTAGATATTAGTTGTAAGTCCCTTTTTTGAAAAAGCAGTGGGTAGGTTGTTTCAAGGGAGGGAAATTCCCTAGAAATGGGCAGCTGAGAATTCAGCGTGGCATATGTTTTAGGTACAGTTATTTCTGTACTGAGATTTTCAAGAAAGTTAAGCAAAGTGCATTTCCATGCTGCACCCAAGAACCAAAAGGAGGGCATATACCCACTGTAACTCAATTCCTTCAGGCTTTCCCAGGTGGGGAATGCTGCATTAGCCAATGCCACTATACCTGGCACAATTTATGGAGCTCAATCTGCCTCATTTCTGCTGCCTTTCCTGACCTTCCCATGGACTGCAGCAGATTTAGCTGCTGCACAGTGGTTTGTGTTCTCATGCCATTTTATTCTCTGGAAGCTTCAACCTCAGATATCAAACCAAGTGAAGGGGGTCACTTGGTTGTATTTACCCCTGTACTTGCACTGCAGGGACTCTGGCTGGAGACAGCACTTCAGACATCAGCAGGTTGCTCTTCTCTCACACACTGAGCTACTGGGATGGGGTGGGTGCACGATCTTGCACTGTCTTTTAAACTGATTCCACTACAGGGGTTCAATATGGTGCACTTCCTTGCTTTCCTGTTGGCCTTCCAAAACACTCAATGCTTATGTACCATTTCTTTGTCATATTTTGGTGTCTGAATATGAGCAGTGTCCAGGCTTCCAGTGCAGCTACCCAACAACACCTAATAGAGATGATGAACTCTATGAAATCAATGTATAGAAGTGAGATAGTCTGTGACCCAGTAATTTAAGCCTAAAATTCCCTTCTAAAATATGGCCAGACAAATCCTACCTCACTACTCTTCCAGTTTGTTGCCAAGGTTGCATATTTATAGCTTGTTATTTTTATATCTAATATAGGAGCTTCATTTCAAACATTTTCTCAGAAAAGAAATTCTTCATAGGCAAAGGCTATATGGGAAGTATATATAGGGCAGATAGTTCTTTCCCCTGCTTTTAGCCAAAAGACAGATATGATTTGGTAGGCTAGTTCCTTTGTAAGCTCCCTTTACTATATCTTGAGCCAGTAGAAAATATATTACTATATCATATTTTAATTAGCACAAATAATTATTCATTTAATTGGCAATCTCATCAGTAAAGAGCCTTTAATAAGAAGATGTAGGCAGTTCCAAGCTTGTGTGCTCTTCCACAGTAAAATTCTCAAGGGCTATTTTCAATTAAATAGACTGTTAACTATCACGAGGCTTTCTGAATCAACTGATTTAACTTTTCTGTTCCAAAGTTAGATGTAGTAGGTTCTTTCCCCCACCATTTCAGCTCCCTGTAAAAGGTATAAAAAGGAAGTAAAAGACTCAATCAAATAAGTTTAATAGATTTTGAAATTAAAGGGAACATTGTGTTCTTTAATAGCCTGACTCCCTAAATAACACAGGCTGTAGAAACTCTCCCAGCAATTCCTGCATTCAACATAAAATGCCTGTTAAAATTTTAGCATGTCCATTGGATAGCACCATTTTAGCACACCAGTCTCAATGTAAAAACTTCTAGAGAGGTAGGATCTAGCACATCCCTAGAGATGTTTTATTCAGTAAACTACCCTGGAAAGTTAAACCACGTTCCAGACAGATTTCATCAGGTTTTCATGCCACTTTTCAAAGCAAACAGAGATATTGATTCTCAAGCCATACTTTGTTACTTGTAGATCACCAGCAGATCACCTCTTAATCCCTTATTGAGAATATTCCATGCATTGTTCTTCCTATTGTCTGTACCATAAAAATGCTTTTCAGATAGACATAATTAATTAAGTTATTCTCTGAGAATTCCCCCCCCCCCCGCCCTTTTTTTAAATTTTATTCTGGACATCAAAATGTGACCCAGATAATGTATACAGAGGTGAAATTTTCTATCTACTTCTTCTTAATACTGTGCAGCTTGTATTTCAAGGATAACACTTTCTTTCCTAATTATAACAATATATTAACAGTTTCCCCTAGGATTTGTATCAGCACAACTAAGTTCTCAGTAGTGTCATCAAATTCCCCTGTCAACAGTTATTATTATTAGACATATGGAGCTCTACTTACTTCTGTTAATTAATATTTTTTCAATGGAGATCACATTATCATTTGATTCAGACCACTATTAAAAACAGCTATTCATTAAAAATCTTTACCAGTCTAGAAAATCTAGACAAACTCTGTCACTAATTACACCAGTTTTCTCCCATAAATTTGCTAGAAAGGTTGAGCTGCTATGAAGGAAAACTCAGATCTCTCTGTCAAGACTGAGCTATGATGGGGTATCAGCAAACTGCTTTTATTTTTACATTTAGTTAGACTGCATCCAGTTTTAATGACCCATGGTGATTTAGAGAAATTATTTTTTTAACAACCATGATATTAACAATTTAGTAAAATGTCTTGTCAATATCTGCTATAAGTGCTGAGGGTTCTTTTGGCATCCAAATTTTTTATATCATGGTTGTTTGGCAGAGTTAAATAAAAGTTACATAAACCCTTTTTGATTGTCATTAGTTATTTCAGCATCCTTTTATTTTTATATGAATGCCTTCTATATTAGACAATCTACTGGACTGACTGGATCTCTGAATGCCCTATCTTTTAATGACTAGCCACCAGATTTCTAAAAAGTGTAAAAATGACTGATTTTGAATATAAGAGAAATCAACTGAATATTCACTACAAATACCAAGAAAGCTTTCAATAACTTCTCTATATTTAGGGAATAAAGAACTGTTTCATAAAATGAATACACTAGAAAAAAAAATGTGCTTTCTAACTAAAATTTGGAAAGAGGAAAAATTAATTCTTTTCCACTCATGGCTTTAACAGCATTAAGCGTCTATGTGACCAATTGATTTATTACAAGTATTCAGCATTTCCACAAAATCCTTCATTACTTTAACCTATTTCCAGACAAAAATTATGAGAGTCACATTATTACTAAGACCAGTTTTCTATATGCTTGTATAATATCAATGCCAATGTGAGTAAAAAAACGA
Organism: Rhipidura dahli; assembly: GCA_013399225.1. NCBI lineage: Eukaryota > Metazoa > Chordata > Aves > Passeriformes > Rhipiduridae > Rhipidura > Rhipidura dahli. The sequence continues at coordinate 1,210,387 of VXAC01007003.1, forward strand.
TCCATTCTTCATGTATGATTTGTAATGCCATTTCATACTCTTTGTTTTTCTTGGTGAAAACTGGTTTATTACAAAAGCCAGTGTCCACTTTTAGCCACTGGCCATGCCAGCAGCCCTGACTGTTGGGTTGGAAATTTTGCAATATGAAATTTAGCTTAAGAGAAACTTTCCTTCAACCTTGCATTTTTTCAACCAAAACCTCTCTTGTAGATTTATTAAAATGTTAATTTAGAATACTCACAATATGTATGTCATTAGAGGTTTTAAACAGGTTCAAATATAGAATACAAAATCCTGTTTTTACTATTACTTCAAATCTGACATTCAGGGCTGTCTATATTACGAGCTTTCAATTTCAAAGCTATCCTTTTGGCACTCACCCTTACCTAATTATTTCTTAGTTGAGAAGAAAGATTCTTTCTCCAGCTGAGACAGCAGCTGCATCATATTGATGTAATCAAAAAAAAAAAAAGGGGGGAAAAATTGTTATTTTTCTTGGACAGATGACTTGAGGAGTCTCTATACAGAAAATGTCATGTGAAGTAACAATGTTGTCTCTTTGAGGCAAACCCGTCTGCCACTCCAGTTACTGAGTTTCTTTCACATGCCAAGTTTTCTTTTGATTTTGTACTATGCACTTATGTTTCATTAATTATTCTTACTAAAAGCAGAAAAAAAAACCAAAAAACCACAAAAGAGGTCCAAAAATCCCATTTCCTACAGGTAAGATATTTCATACTATCCAGTTTTCCCAGAGCAGTAGTTTGATTTTTTTTCAAAGGAGATGATATCTTGTGACTTAGAGGTCATGGATTTAGTGCTAAAGTATGAAATTTTGACCACAAAATATATCATTGACACCAGGAAATTGTTTAGTAAATTCTTCTGTGTTTGGTTTTGGAGTTGTTTTGTTTTCCTTCTTCCCCAGCATTTCTTTGTGACATTAGCTGTCAAGTCTGATGACCTGATTCCAATGGTGACAAAAACCAGCTATAGTTGAAAAGTACGAAACTCTGTAGGAGATCCTGATCATCAAAGTGATTGCCACTTAATTTCAAGAGCCCTGAAGACCTAAGCTTTGTATTTTCCTTCACATGAAGTAGTTTACCAGTAAATAGTCATGCACTCTATGTGAACATCAAATCTGATTTTGAATCCTGGTTTCACTGTCCTTATCTTCACCTTCAGAAGAGACCAGGATCCCTACACTTTCAGCTACTGCCCTGAAAGCAAATAGTTTAACGTCCAAGCAGTACCTAATTTCTTTATCTGCAACTTTATATTCTTGGTTATTGAGGCAATTCACGTACACTTATCCAAACTTTTGAGTTTCATTAAGGAAAAACAATCTGTTTGTTTTGTATCTCTGGCTATTTATAATAATTTCAGTCATCTTAATTTATAATAGCTTGCAGTAATTTAGGCTGCTGCTGCCAATTATGTTCACTAGAAATATTTTAGCTAAAGTAACCTCATGTGACTTAAATCATATCAGTTTACTTTTTCCCTTCCAGTTCTCTCTTTTTTTTCTTTTTATTTTGTCACAAGTGTGTAGGTCTTACTGTGGTATTTTTGTTAGATTTATTTTCTGTATGCAAGGGCTTTTTTACCTGACATTTTATTTTACTTGATTTTTAAGCTGTTCTGTATTAACTACCCATGTAGTCACTTGTACTGCACATTTCTGGAATAACTGCTGTTTCTGAGGTAGATTGAGCTGTCTCACACGATCTTAAAAAGAGCAAAATGCACACACAATTTTCTACTGAAGACAAATTAGTGTCTTGTAGATGTATTACTGTTAAAATTTACTGTGTTAACTCACACTGCAATGACAATGGTCTGCTCCCTTCATCTCCTCTGTGTGGAAATTTGTGACTTTTGAGAAGCAAATGGAAATGGATTAGCTAGATTGTGGTACTGCACAACCACAAAGATTGGCAAAATTGGAGCAAAACAGGGAGGTTATAAGAAAAGAAAATGTTGCCATTATTCCATTAGCATACTTGCTAGTGGTTTCACCATCTCAGCAGCAATTTTTAATGATGTATTGGTATCCCTCATCACACCTTTTTCCTCCTATTTGTTTCAGAATTTTGCCTTAATCCTGAATATATCTCAGTTTCTTTCCTTGCATCTGTTATTTCTCAGACTATATCTGTTTGAAGGTCACCAGATATAATTAAATGATCCTGTTTGCTCTTTCTTTGATACTTCTTCCTAGCCCAGTATTCCAAAGACCAACATTTTAGGATTATAAAAGGATCTTTTCTTTCCTGTCTTCTCAGCAATAAACACAGTTACTTAAATATTTTATAAGTGGAGTTCCCGCAGTGTTTAAGAAGAAGGTTCTGCAAATACAACATGTGCTTTTGCATCTCCAAATGCGTGCAAAAAATGCCCATTTCCCTGGATTTTTCACAACTTCCATTATGGACTTCTTCCTTTACGATGACTACACAGCTTAGCAGCCTCTGCACATACCGTGCTCCTGCCTACACTGAGCAGCTGAGCCTTTATGTTTGGAATCATGAAAAGCTTCCCACATCCTTTGGATCCTCATCATGGTACTCGACAGCACTTAATGCAGTTCTACTTAGCAGAAATAATATTTTAGCACAATCACCCAGAGCCAAATTCCACCACAGTGTTCACATTAAATAATTACTTGCTCTGCCCATGGTCCCTAAGGTGTTGCAAACTCAGAGTGATAGAATATGGTTCTACATAAGCATATATCTTCTATTTAGAAACAGTAAATACAAATTAGTTGGTTGTCTTTAATTAGTGCCCCTTGGGCACACACAGAAATACATACATCACGTTCATGAAGCTCCAGCAGGGAAGGAGATGTGTCTGATACTACCAGTGTGGTGGGCCTGACCATTTATATAACCTGAAAGCTTTGACTCTGCTCCTGCTTCCACACTCCATGTAACTATAGAAAGTTTGTAGCACAAGAAACTGGGAGCTGCTTCCTTCATCCTCTGTCCAAATTCTTGCCTGAGGTTTTCTACCAATTATTTTTCCTTGATACCTCCTAAAAGAGCAAAAATGTCTTTGCAGCCAATCACCGACTCAGTGTATGATACAAACCCCATTCATGGCATAAACACACAAGAAGATTTTAGGTAAATTATATGTAAGTTTAAAAATTATTTTATAAAGATTAGTGTCTTTTCACCTTACTTGATTAGTGAAACTACCTGCCCTCTTATAGAAGGAGCTGGTTACTCCTCGCAGCCTAGCTACACACTTTATGCTGACATCTACAGATCTGTTAGGTCACATCAGCTACAAATGCTTTGAATGTTCAGCCTCAAACATTTCATGAGGTACCTTCATGATTTTCCAGACTGTACATCATGCTCCCTTGGTGTGTTAGCTGGAAAGGGAATCACACTGCAGTCCAGTTACAAACCCTTCATTTTCTTGAGAAATACACACAGCCAGCACTTGTTTTCTTGAATAGAAAGGAAAATGCAATTAAAAAGTTAGATACATGAACAAATGTTCTGTAGCCCAGCATAAGTCACCACAGTTCCTTTGTGTGTAGGATGGAGAAGAACACAAACATGGAAATGGGGAAGAAGAGAAACTGGGAACAGGGAGAGCGAAAAAAAAGAGAGAGAAAGAGTACATTTTTCTTCTTCTGTCTAACCCCATGCCAGAGACTCATTTCCAAGTGACTATATGGCACCATTTTGAATAACATATGTGCTTCAAAGTAAAGCAGGGCTCTGTATAAAGATGGTCGTTTCCCAGAGGAAGCCATATGAAAGCAAGAACTTTGGGATGGCTGTTCCTTGGCAGATGGATCTAGTGCCACTTGCTAGAAACCACCTTTCCTCCTCAATATTACTGAGTATCCTTTTTGCATGTGGAACTACTAAACTTGCTGCAGAAAGCTGTCAAAGTGCTTCCTGAAAATAAAAAAATAACTTTTTAAACTTGCTAATAAAATAAAAGCCTTGAATTTTGCACGGTGTTGGTGGGTTAAAAATGCTCCAAATTTTATAAAGAATACAAAATAGTAGAAAAAATGTTTTTGAAGAAATCTTTATTCCTGACAGTTAAGGGAAAAACAGTGCTTACAATATAAACTTTGAACTGATACTGGAGTCTTTATAGAGCCTCCTTTTTTCCCCAGTATGTTCCCTTTTAACTTTCACAGATAAAACTTTCTTTTCATAGAGGTTAAAGGGGTTTTTTTGTGCTAGTAAGGGGAAAAAGCAGAAGAATCCTTCTGATTTTACTTCCTCTTGATCTCAGACACATCCTGGTTCCTCAAGCATTGGAAGGAGAATAAGCATGATGGATGAAGTACAATTAAGTCCAAGGTGCAAAGGAAGGAGAAGACCCATTTTGTTTTCTAATATTTCAACTTATTCTGATAGTCTGCAATGAAAAACAAATATTTCCATCAAATTACAATTTAGGGTCTGTAATTAATATATTTCTGAAGGGTAGATCCTAATGAAAAATTGAACATTTTTGCTTAGTTTTCTTATCTTTGTTGAAACAATGGCATATCTTTGATTTTCAACCAAATGAAAGTAAGTCCTTGAAATACATACAAAAATCACTCCTGCCTTAAGAATGCTAATTTCTGAAAAATAGTGTTATTTTAATTATATGCTTTTCTTCAGTGGAATATATACACCTTAGAAATCTGCCTAACTTCTCTCACTACACAGCTTCACCTGAGAAATGGGAATTTCAACCTGTAATCTCAGTAGCTGGATCCTGAGCAGTTATTAATATGATGGAATATTTTTGCTTCAGCAGATCCCTTTCATTGTCCTCACCAGCCATTTTTGATTTCCTGGTTAACAGGAATACACAAATCCTTATGCATTACAAACAAGAGTGCTTGCTTTTAGGACAGAGTAGCACTGAAAAGCATGATAAAGCAGAAAGAAAGGTGGAGGAGACCTTGTTGAAACTGAAATATAAAAAGGCCCTGAATTGCTGATTGATTCTGTAGTGGAGTGGTCTGCCAGGAAAAGTTCCCCCATCAAAGGGGTCATGGTCAGTACAAGGTGCAATCATTTGTTCTCCTTGGATGAATAGTACCATATTTAAAGGAAACCTCAGTGTGCTGAACCACTGTATCCCTTTCCAAAAGTCACAGGAGCACATACAATGGGAGTGAGAGGAGCTGCAACAACTTGTGAAATCCAGAGTGAGAAGATAGGAAGCTCCTAAGTTGCTTCAAAGTTGTCTTTAACAGTGTCAACACATTTTTGCCAATCATCATGCTAGAACACAAAACCCCTTTTTAACTGTTTGCTTCTGGAAAAGAATTCCATGCCTTTATGTTTGTTCATAAAGTTTTTTATGTACACATAATTTTCTATTTGTGACGTGATCCAACGGGGACTTAGATCATGTTGGCATAGCAGTGATCTCAAGTTAATATATTTGCTTCTCAATAGGGTCTAAATTCACAGGTACAGGAATATGTCATCATGCTTCTGGTCCAGAGGGAGCCCCTGAAGGAAGACAGTTGTCTACATTCCTCCACAGAGGCATTTGCTAAGTTATTCAGCTTTTGGTTCATGTGAAGACAACAGAGAAAAAGAGCAGTTTCATGTGGAAGTAGAGGGTTAGAAACCTTAATATTTGCCAGAGGTTCTGAATTTGTTAGCCAGTTTTTTCTGAAGTTTTAGGGACAGTGTCCTCTCTACAGGTTTCTTATAAGCTTAACAAATATTTCCTGCAAGTTTTTATACCCATGAGTGTGAAATACTCAAGATTATTTTGCAAGATATGAGACAAGTTTGTCTAATGGCAATAAAAATCTCGCCGTTGCTACTGCTTGCATAATCATTCAGTGAAGATTTTTGAAACATCTTTCTCTTGCTGCTTTATGACTGTTAGTTCATGGAAGGACTTTTCCTATATTCTCCTGCATATAACAGTCAACTTCTGACAAGAACAAAAAAGTAAAGGAAGTTGAAATTACAGTCAAAATTCTCACTTTTTATTTAGATTCCCAAACTTCACTGATGAATCTCTTTTCAAGCTATGTATTAAAAAAATGAAATCAGCATCATATATGTTTGTGGGTTTTCTGTTAAAAATTACTGGAGTAGTGCTATACTTGGTCATAAAGAGGAACTACAACATCTGCCTCTTTGAATCTTAAAATATCTGAGCAAGCAACATCTACTATCTACTGCTCTACTATTGAACGAGATGAAGTGCAAAAGGAACAGGAAATTTGGACATGGTCTTTATCATTATACTTCCCATCCTCTCTAAATCAATTGTGATTCTAGTGTCCTTGCTCACTTTCTTAGTTAGGCAAAGCAGACTTTCTTTCACAAAGAAGGAACAAAATTATTGATTTTGCTTCTAAGATTCATTCATTTTCTGGTATAGATAGATTTTTCCTGGTGCAGTTCCACACCTACTACATAAGGCTGTAGTTTAGTCCAAAATGCCATTGAACATGTCTGCTGTTAAATGTTGTGGATATTTTAAATTTTTTTTCCTGAATTTACTTCTACTATGTGTCTTACTTGACATATCTCCTTAGCAAAGACTAACAAAAAATGCAGGAGACTGCATGGGTTCACCAGAGAAAATCTTGGATAGAATCCTCTAGGGAATATTGCAAAAGTCAAAAGAAGACTCACAGCAATGAAATAATTAGTTTCTTCCCTTGTCATGGATCAGTAATTAAGCATAAATGGATAAAAGCATTAGCTAGAAATGTAGAGTTGTCTCATTTTGCATTTTTTTTCAGCATTTGGCAACTACAGATAATGCATTCTTGTGAGATTTAGTGCATGCTTCTAACAATTAATTGAACTTGTGGGAATGTTGTTTTTTTTTTTTCTTTTTTTTTTTTTTTTTTTTTTTTTTAAGGCTAAAGCGAGGGCACTGTCACATAGGAAGAAAGTTGCTCCCGATTCGTGCTGGTTTTGGCTGGGGTAGAGTTAATTTTCCTCATAGTAGCTGAAGTGGGGCTGTGTTTTGGATTTATGCTGGAAACTCTGCTGGGAACACAGGAATGTTTCAGCCACTGCTGAGCAGAGCTTACACAGAGCCAAGGTCTTCACAGGGTCTCTCTCTACCCCACCAGTGAGCGGGCTGGAGGTGCACAAGGAGTTGGGAGGGGACACAGCTGGGACAGCTGACCCCAAGTGACCAAAGGGACATTCCAGACCATATGGTGTCAGTCATGTTCAGGATATAAAGCTGGGCAAAGGAAAAGAAAGGGGAATGTTCAGAGTGATGGTTCTTGTCTTCCAGAGTGACCATTACACTTGATGGAGTCCTGCTTTCCTGGGAATGGCTGGACACCTGCCTGACCACGGGGAATGATGAATGGATCCCTTGGTTCACTTGGCTTGTGTGCACAGCTTTTCCTTTACCTATTAAACTGTCTTTATCTCAACCCATGAGTTTTCTCTCTCTTACACTTCTGATTCTCTCTTCCATCCCACTGGAGTTATGGAGGAGCAGGATATGAGCAAACAGCTTTGTGGGCTGTTTTCCAGACAGGAATAAACCCCAACATAAACCATAAAGAAGCAAATCCACATCCCACAAAGTCTTGCATGCACCCGCAGTCCAATGACTTCCACATAATTCTTATAAATGGTGCAACACATGTAGGAGGTGTTTCTAAAGGTATTAATATCTCTTAAAGGTATAAAGATACCTAGAATTTGCATAATTTTTCCTCATCCTGTAATCAGTAAGTACCCTCTACTGTATTTTCATAGGTTCAGGATTTAAGCAGTTTTGATCCTGAAAACTTCAGTAGTGCTCTGTCACAGGAGATAGTGTGTAAATCTTCTGATATAGTACTTTAAAATGCAAGTTTTATGAACTACATACAGCATTTCAGACCACTAGTTTGAATTCATCACAGTAAACATTATATATAGTATGAATCTGTATATCAGACAGTCCTACAGCATCCAAAATAACTGGCAAAAGTAAATTTGACAATAGTCAAACCTGTATGGGCCTGGTGTCATAATTAAAGTAATAAAATTAATCTGGAAAATAATTTAATTTCTTTGAGCCACAGAGTTTAAAAAAATCAATAAATGATTTTTACATGAAATTAATGGGAGTTTCTCTTGGTAAATATTTGTCTGCATTCAGCAGCAGTAATACTAACCTAAGAACATGTGTAAAGAGATGAGAGAAGGAATAGGTAAAATATTATTTTCACTGTTATTGATTTTTTGCTTGACATCATATTTGCCAGTTGTTACGGGTTTTGTGCAGTTGTAGGTGATAACTAGACAGTGCTATTAGATTTTCTGCTGAGAAATTCCAAATATAATTTTTTTTTACCAGAATATTTTCCCCTTTCCACTAACTCTTGTCTATCCTATGCCACCACTATACATTAGTGAAATCAAGAAAAATTATGAAGAATTATATAATTTAGCATAGTTTAAGATATGGTAACTTAGAACAAGACACTTTATTTTTCAAGAGGGGAGTAAACCCATGTGAACAGGAGACTTTTTTTAATAGCATTATTCTATGGTGTTAACTGCTTAAATATTTTTTAACATTTCCTGAGCAAATGTTTTAATTTTCATACATATCACATTGCATTTGTGAAAACAGTTTATGGATTTTCACACCCAAGATTTTATTTAAAAGAAAAACAAAATTTTCTTAACCCTTTCACATTCAAAAAAATTTTATTCTTGTATTTTATTAAATGAGACATAAAAGAATTTGAACAGAAGGAGCTGTATGCTTAGCTTCATGTCCTCTTTAAGTGGTGAGTATTTAGAACATCAATACCTGTTTTTGCTCACCAGTATCTTTCCTTGCATCAGTTCCTTTAAAGTAACTGTTTTTCTACTCTTTCATCTCATCACAACTTTTAATTATATTGTCATGTCCTTTTCTTTATTCTTGTCCTCTTTCTGGCAGTTCTCATCTGAATTACAAAAAGCTGCCTCTGCTGTTTTCCTCATTTCTTTCTGTTAAAATATATTTCATTTTGATAACAAGTTATTTTCCAGATCATAGTGACAATATCAAACATATACTTTAAAGCACAATTTGCCTAGTTCTAGTTCTTACATTGAGTTAAGCCAAGACACTTCATGTATTAACCAAAAAAAAAAAAAAAAAAGAAAACCCTGATAGATTCTTGCATTGGTTTTAGTAGCAAGGCCTCAATTTTTTCTCACAATGGTTACAATATTGATGTTACTCTGTGGAATAGCAGATATTTAGTTTTTTATTTTAACAAATGGGAAAATAAGTTACAGCAGCTTGACTGATGCAAGTGAGAAACTATACCAAAATCTATTAACTGCAGGTGTGGCAGGGTGGGGGCTTGTTGAATTATATTTAGTGGATGAAGAGAGATAAACATAACAGTGTTTTTTTTCAGATTTCTTTTTTCCAGAGCAATTAAGATGACATTTAGCTTGTGCATGTCTTATGGTTCCTTCCCAAGTGAAGTGATAGGAAAGCTCTCCAGAGCATTATGGAAGAGCAGGAGTTATTAACAGACCTAGCCTTTGGGAACAGACTGTCGTATCTGCCGTGAAATTTGAGTTTTTCTTGACCACTCAGTGTCCACAAGACCAGGAAGGGTTGCTGACCTCCTGTCAGGTTTTTCATTTGAACTGTCAGCTTCTAAAATCTGTGCTTATGCCCCAAAGAAAGCAGAATTTACCAGTTTTCTTTGTTTTTCCTCTGTAATAGAAACAATGAATAAATCAGGCCTGTAAGCAATGGGGAGATTTTAGAAAGATGACTTAGTAAGAGGAATTTATTTGAGCTGTTAGGTACCAAATGGCCACCTGGAAAGCATTACTACCTTGTCTATAATTATTGAGGCACCTTGCAAATGGAGTCTTGCCTGTTTATGATGAACACTACAGATTCTGGTAGAAAATTGGGGGTTGTTAGTTTTGTAATGTTCTCTGATATAACTGAGTGGGATCATGAACACATTCCTCACAATGGACATTTTTGGACAGAGTTGCATGTACTAATGTGATCATTTCCTTGTATTAATATGTCATGGACAGTTTCAGAACTGAATTCACAGAATCACAGAATTAACTAGCTTGGAAAAGACCTTAGATCATCAAGGTCCAAGACTTGCCCCAAAGGACCATTTAAGACAATTCCTGAAATCTGCTCCTAGGAGCTTTCCACTTTACCAATTTCCACCCTGCCACGTGCATGGTTCCCTCACAACTCATGCACCAGAAAACCTTACAGTGTTCACACCAGTTCCTACCTGTGTGCAACCTCACAGGGGGTCCTGGCAGCAGTCAAAACCCATTGCTGTGGCTCAGTTAGAAAGCACTGCTAACCATTTGTTTTGCTCTAGCATAGAAGGACAGTCACATACCTCAGCAGCCAAGGATAACCCATTGGAGATGCATCCATACATTGGACTAGGGAGATTGGAGGTATTATCTAAAATAGCATCATGAAAAGCAACTTGTAAATGCAAGCTTTTAAATCAAAATATCTGGCTATGGTTCTGCCATAGTAAGCAATATTTTCCATACTGTTTTTAGCTCAGGACATGGCTAAGAACACTGGAGCAGTGAGTGCATATCCATTCAATTAATGGAAAAGCCATTCAGAAGTTGAAAAAATGACAGATTTCTGGCCATTTAACAGAACAAATAATAATATTTAAAAACTCTGCTGCATTTGGCAACTGATTTCTGCCTCTGAGCCAGGAGCAAGAGTATCAGGTTTTATCGTATACCTCTGCAAACACTTCAGTATGTGGAGTCTTGACTGCTGTTGCTATCTGACCTGTTACTCCTCATCACACCGTCACCCTCTCATATATGGAAACAACAGTTTCTGTGACAACACATCAGTCCAGATTTCAAGAATTACTAAAAGCTTTGGGACAAGCCATCAGGGAAAATGGCTGTTGATCAATTTCAGATCAGTTAAGAAACTTCTGCACATATTTTCATGGATAGCTGAAAGCCTTAAGCTTTGGAAACTACTTCCCTTCATCCTGTGGAAATTACCAAGAGAAATATGATTCCATAAGGACATAAGATGTGGTAGGTTAACCTTGGCTGGCTGCCACCTAGATGCTCTCTCATTGCTTCTTCTCTCCACAACACAGAGAGAAGATGGAAATGTCATTGGCTGAGATGAGGACAGGGAGATCTCTCACCAGTTATCCTTATAGGAAAAAAAACCTCTAGTCAGAGAAGATTATTTTCATTTATTACCAATTAATAACACAGTAGGCTCAGAGGGATGTGAAATGGGTGTTGTGGTCAGACCCTAACACTTGTCACTACCATTCCTTCCTTGTCCAGAATAGGGCCTTTCCGTGGTATACAGTCCTTGGGGAATGAATTGCTTTAGTATGAGTCCCCCATGTGTCCCCATCCAGAAAACCTGGTTCTGTGTGGATTTCTCCCCACAGGCTGTAGGTCCTGACAGGAGCCTGCTGCAGCATGGGCTTCCAGTGCACTTCAGCTTCGTTCAGGGCATGTCTGTTTGCAGCAGTGTCAGGTCCTCCAGGGGCTGCAGGGGTATCTCTTTGCACAGCTGGGCAGTTAACACAATGCTAATTCTTCAAAACCCACTAGCCTGTGGAACAATGCTCAGTTTGTACAATCATGTTAAACATTAATCAAGAAGCAGAACTGGAGGGACCGTCCCAGCTCACCAAGCAGTCAAGTATGACTTTGGGGTCATTGATCATCAGGGGCCACCAAAAAGACCCTTGAGAGAGAAGAACGGCTGCACTGATGGAAAGGAACACATGCCAGTGACTTTGAGGAAATTATTACCATACGTGTTTCCTCTGGAAAAATCTATTAATATGTATGTAAAATACAGCATATAAACTGGAGCTTTTTCTGTGCTCAGCATGCACAGTACTTTGGAGGACATGCCTCCTTATTCATCGGGCTGAATAAAGAATGCCTGCTTCTTAATAATACATTAGTGTTAAGGAGTTGTTTTTACTGGTTTTCAGTAACAACACCTGACTGGAACAACATGGAGTCTGGGAAGAAAATTTTGGACTTGTTTTACCTCCAAATTTAGTTCCTCCTGAGTGATGCCTTTTCAAACACAAAGCCTGACAGCTGGAGATGTTTATGCTGACAATACTTGTAATTTCTTCTTTTCCTTATAAATAGTTTATGTCCTTTAATGGTCTGATGGCCTTTTTTAAGATGCTTATTAATTAAACATAGTGTTGTATTAACACATGTATAAAGACTGATGGAATTAGAATAATGTCAAAAATTTACATTTTAGTCAGACAGTGCTCTGTAGTATGTTACTGGAGAAAGTGAAGTCATTTATAAGTGGCAGGACATTCAACTTATGCGTCAGGATCACTCAGAGAGATGGAGGAAATAAGCAGAAATTTTTGTTTCTTAACAAGAAATTCAAATGAAATAAAAGCAGAGTAAAAAAACTAGGTAGAAGATTATCCGTTTAGAAAATATACCAACTGCCAATGCAAGAAAATGCTTCAAAATACACTAAGGGAATTCAAGATATTGCAGAATTCAGCATACTGCTGCTCAAAGCATACTCTTTATGAAGGTGGACGGAACTGAAAAAAACTTAAGTCTTGCCATAATAACTTTTCCCACTTGCATCTGGAACAAAAGACAACTAATGCACAAAACACAGCAATAACTAACCTTGACTGGAGGACATGAAGATGAGTGGTCCTTCTTTGTGACTGGTGTAAGGCCTGACCTCATTAAGGGCTTTAACTGTTAACAATATTTATCTATTGCTTATATCAAAATCTGAAGTAACAGAATTTTCTTAGCCACTTTAATAATTTGTGTTTATTAGAGGAATACAGCAGCTTTCCTATGAGGAAATGCTAAGAGAATTGGGATTGTTCAGCCTAGAAAAGACAAGGCTTCATGGTGATGTAAATCTGGCCTTCCAGTGCTGGAAAGGAGCCTACAAGAAAAAATGAGAAAGATTTATAAGGGCATGTAGTGACAGGACAAGGGGGAATGGATACAAACTGAAAGAGAATAGGTTTAGATTAGAGGTTAGGAAAATGTTCTCTAGTGTGAGGGTGCTGAGGCACTGGAAATGGTTGCTCAGAGAGGCTGTGGATGCTCCATTCTTGCAAGTTTTCAAGGCCAGGTTAGATGGGACTTTGAGAGCCTGAACCTGGTCTAAGGGAAGGTCTCCGTGCCCACAGTGGGAGGGGTTGAGACAAGATGATCTTTCAGATCTCTTACAACCTGTGCCATTATGATTCTATGATAATTACAGTGTCATTAATGTGTTTTCCCTGAAGATGATTTCAGGGTTTAATTCCTACATTTTGAAAGTAGGAATGAACAGGAATAAAATTCACACATACCAACACCTCTAAAATATAAGACTTTTGGCTGCTTCCAAAACCAAGTTTCAAGTGTCCAAATCAAACATGAAACTGTTGTGTCAAAGCTGAGGACAATATGAAACCTTCCTGCACACAGTTTAATATTTGTCATTTAAGCTGCTCTTGAACCGAGGTTATATGTCAGCTGAAGGAACACTATTATATGCATGTTCTTTCACATGCCCGGAACGCTGTGTGTAATGACATTAGAAATATTTCCTGGTATTCCTGTAACAAAATATAAAAAATAAAACAACAGGCAGCTGTATTTCAGACATTTTCCTTATTATGTACACTTTATTGTGAAAATGTAATAGT